>CM059430.1:126623080-126898708 GCA_030390025.1 Squalus acanthias
CCCCCCCCGGTGGTCACTCTTTCCCCGGGTGGTCACTTACCGCGACGTTGCCCTGGAAACCTCCTGCGCGCACGGTTCTGACGTAAACGGGAATGTTGTGGACGTGCTGCGGCTGCGTGCTCACGCGGAAAGTGACGTAATGCCCAAGCGTGCCGGGCCGGCGTCCGAGCGATTAAAGCGCTGGATTCGACAATGATGAGACTGTGGGTTCGAATCTCACCATGGTTCACGGGGAATTTAGAATCAGTAAATACCTTTTAGCTGGCCATTTCTGATGTTAAATATCTGCAGTCAAAGTGTAATGCAACACACAAGGAGGCCCATTGGGTCGGCACAGGTGCAAATACCACAGTACAAACCTGCAGTGAAAGTTGCTGTAAAACATTTAATTTAACTGGAGATTTACAAATGAGGCTCTGTGGAACAGAATGTGAAGAGATATTCAGTGCTGTGCCAGATTAAAACTAAAAATGTTGCCATTTCTGTGCTTTTTAAGATCACTTAGAATCATAGAATAGTATAGCACAGAAGGAGGGCATTCGGCCGATCGAGTCTGCGCCGGCTCTTTCGAAGAGCAATCCAGTTAATCCCACTCCCCCGCTCATTCCCCATATGCCTGC
Source organism: Squalus acanthias (assembly GCA_030390025.1). Taxonomy (NCBI): domain Eukaryota; kingdom Metazoa; phylum Chordata; class Chondrichthyes; order Squaliformes; family Squalidae; genus Squalus; species Squalus acanthias. Next base: position 126,623,701 of record CM059430.1, read on the forward strand.
AATCTTTTCTCCTTAAAGTATATCAAGTATTTATCCAATTCCCTTTTGAAGGCTGCTATTGAATCTTTATCCACTGCCCTATTAGGCAGTGCATTTTTCATGTCTGGTTCTTTTGTCAATCATCTTAAATCTGTGCCTGCTCGTTATCAACCCTTCAGCCATTGGAAATAGTTTCTCTTTAAATGGGCTAAATGGCCTCCTTCTGTGCCGTAAATTTCTATGATTAAATACTCTATCTAAACCCTTCATGATTTTAAACAACTCTATCAAATCTCCTCTTAGCCTTCTCTGCTCTAAGGAGAACAATCGCAGCTTCTCAAGTCTATCCATGTAACTGTAATCTCTTCTGTACCCACTCCAAAGCCTTCACATCATTCCTAAAGTGTGGTGCCCAGAATTGGACACAATACTCCAGCTGGGGCCGAACTCGTGTTCTATAAAGGTTTAGCATAACTTCCTAGCTTTTGTACTCTATGCCTCTATTTATAAAGCCCAGGATCCCATATGCTTTATTAACTGCTTTCTCAACCTGTCCTGCCACCTTCAAAGATTTGTGCACAAGCACCCCTAGGTCTCTCTGTTCTTGCACCCCCTTTAAAATTGTACCAATTAGTGTGTGGTCTCGTCTCATTCTTCCTACCAAAATGTATCACTTCACACTTCTCTATGTTGAATTTCATCTGCCATGCATCCTCCCATTCCACCAGCCTGACTATGTCCTCTTGAAGTCTATTACTATCTTCCTCATTATTTACTGCACTTCCAAGTTTTTTGTCATCTGCAAATTTCGAAATTGTGCCCTGTACCCCCAAGTCCAAGTCATTAATGTATATCAAAAACAGTAGCGGCCCTAGTATTGAACCTTGGGGAATTCCACTCCCTCCCTCCAGTCCAAAAAACAACTCTCTGTTTTCTATCCCTTAGCCAATTTTGTATCCATGCTGCTACTGCTCTGATAAAGCCATGGGCTTCAATTATAGTAATTTATAGATAAAATGACAATGAAAGCTACCAGATCATTATAAAAACCCAACTGGTTCACTCATATCCTTTACAGATAGGAACCTGCTATTCTGGCTGACATGTGATTCTGTCTGACTCTTCATACTAGGAATGGGCAATAAATGTAGCCTTGCTAGTGTTGCCCACATCCCAGAAACAAATGTTAAATAAAGTAACAACTTATCACTGCTGTGTGATTCTTCTTGGGTATTTTGCACCAAGTAATGAGTGAGAAGCGTCAGACCCGGAGTGACAGTCCCCACACAGCCCACGAGATCCAGCCTCTCCTGGGAGGGAAACGGGCTTCTTACCGACCTGTGGGAGGTGGCGGGTCAGTGTGAAGAGAAGAGGGGCTCAGGGTTACAGCTGAGGAGCCTCCATCACCTGGATTGAGCGGCTGGCCTGGAGCATCAAGCAGGTGGTGGTGAGACAGAATAACATTTTCCCCAGGCTCTCTGCCTCATGAGCTGTTTGGCCATTGAGCGCTGGACAACAGGCTGGAACACATCAATGCTGAGAGAGAGACACGCTGGGAGTCAGGTTGCTGCCCGCTGCCGAGCATCCTCTCCTGGAGGAAAACATTCCAGCCACTCAATCATACAATTTATAGCCCAAATTCGGCCCACTGCGTTTGAGCCAGTGCTAGCTCTTCAACATAGGAACAGGAGGAGGCCATTCAGCCCCTCTAGCCAGTTCCGCCATTCAATGAGATCATGGACAGGGGAATGTCTATGGATGTTATTTATATGGACTTCCAGAAGGCATCTGATAAAGTCCCACATAAGAGACTTAACTAAGGTTGAAGCCCATGGAATTGAAGGCAAATTATTGACCTGGTTAGAAAATTGGCTGAGTGGCAGGAGACAGAGAGAAGGGATGAAAACATAAGACGTAGGAGCAGGAGTAGGCCCCTCGTGCCCGCTCCGCCATTCAATAAGATCATGGCTGATCTGATCTTGGCCTCAACTCCACTTCCTTGCCCGCTCCCCATAACCCTTGACTCCCTAATCATTCAAAAATCTGTCTATCTCCACCTTAAATATATTCAATGACCCAGCCTCCACAGCTCTCTGGGGTAGAGGATTCCACAGATTCACGACCTTCTGAGTGAGAAATTCCTTCTAATTTCCGTTTTAAATGGGCGAACCCTTATTCTGAATCTATGCCCCCTAGTTCTAGATTTCCCCACGAGTGGAAACATCCTCTCTGCATCTACCTTGTCGACCCCCCTCAGCATCTTATATGTTTCAATAAGATCACCTCTCATTCTTCTAAACTCCAATGAGTACAGGCCCAACATGCTCAACCTTTTTTCATAAGACAACCTCTTCATCTCAGGAATCAACCTCGTGAACCTTCTCTGAACTGCCTCCAATGCAAGTACATCCCTCCTTAAATAAGGAGACCAAAACTGTACACAGTACTCCAGGTGTGGTCTCACCAACACAGTTGTAACAAGACTTCCCTACTTTTATACGCCATTCCCTTTGCAATAAAGGCCAACATTCCATTTGCCTTCCTAATTACTTGCCGTACCTGCATGCTAACTTTTTGTGATTCATGTACAAGGACCCCCAGATCCCTCTGTACTGCAGCATTTTGTAATCTCTCTCCATTTAAATAATAATTTGATTTTTTATTTTTCCCACCAAAGTGGATAACCTCACATTTTCCCACATTATACTCCATCTGCCAAATTTTTGCCTGCTCACTAAGCCTATCTATATCCCTTTGCAGATTCTTTATGTCCTCTTCACAACTTGCTTTCCCACCTATCTTTGTATCATCAGCAAATTTGGCTACATTACACTCGGTCCCTTCATCCAAGTCATTAATATAGATTGTAAATAGCACTGATCCCTGTGGCACCCCACTAGTTACAGTTTGCCAACCAGAAAATGACCAATTTATCCCGACTCTCTGTTTTCTGTTAGTTAGCCGATCCTCTATCCATGCTAATATATTACCCCCAACCCCGTGAGCTCTTATCTTGTGCAGTAACCTTTTATGTGGCACCTTATCAAATGCCTTCTGGAAATCCAAATACACTACATCTACTGGTTCCCCTTTATCCAACCTGCTCGTTAATGGACAGGTACTCCATTTGGCAGGATGTGACTAGTGGTGTCCCACAGGGATCTGTGTTGGGGCCTCAACTGTTCATTGTATTTATTAACGACTTAGATGATAGGATAGAAAGCCACATATCCAAATTTGCCGATGACACAAAGATAGGCAGCATTGTAGGCAGTGTAGATGAAAGCATAACATTATAAAGAGGTATTGATAGATTAAGTGAATGGGCAAAACTGTGGCAAATGGATTTCAATGTGGGCAAATGTGAGGTTATCCACTTTAGACCTAAAAAGGATAGAACAGGATACTTTCTAAATGGTGAAAAGCTAAAAACGGTGGCGGTCCAAAGAGACTTGGGGGTTCAGGTACATTATCATTAAAATGTCATGAACAGGTACAGAAAATAATCAAAAAGGCTAATGGATGCTGGCCTTTATATCTAGATGTGGAGTTGGACTGGGGTGGACAAATGTGAGAAGTCGCACAACACCAGGTTATAGTCCAACAGTTTTATTTGAAATCACAAGCTTTCGGAGCGCTGCTCCTTCATCAGGTGAAGTCCTGACGAAGGAGCAGCGCTCCGAAAGCTTGTGATTTCAAATAAAACTGTTGGACTATAACCTGGTGCTGTGCGACTTCTCACATTTATATCTAGAGACTAGAATACAAGGGGGTAGAAGTTATGCTACAGCTATACAAAACCCTGGTTAGACCACACCTGGAATACTGTGAGCAGTTCTGGGCACCACACCGTAGGAAGGATATATTGGCCTTGGAGGGATTGCAGCGTAGGTTTACCAAAATGATACCCGGACTTCAAGGGTTAAATTACAAGGAGAGATTACACAAATTAGGGTTGTATTCCCTAGAATTCAGAAGGTTAAAGAGTGATTTGATCAAAGTTTTCAAGATATTAAAGGGAACAGATAGGGTAGATAGAGAGAAACTATTTCCACTAGTTGGGGTGTCGAGGACTAGGGAATATAGTCTAAAAATTAGAGCCAGACCTTTCAGGAGTGAAGTTAGGAAACACTTCTACACACAAAGGGTGGTAGAAGTTTGGAACTCTCTTCCACAAATGGCAATTGATGCTAGATCAATTGTTAATTTTAAATCTGAGATTGATAGATATTTGTTAACCAAAGGTATTAAGGGATATGGGGCAAAGGCGGGTATATGGAGTTAGTCACAGATCAGCCATGATCTCACTGAATGGTGGAACAGGCTCGAGGGGCTAAATGGCCTCCTCCTGTTCCTATGTTCCTTTTCTCATTTTCTCTCTTAGCTCTTTTAACCTCCCTTCCCCTTCCCCACTATACTTTCTCAATTCCTCATGATTATCTCTGGTATTTCCCACATTACAACAGTGACTACACTTCAAAAGTACTTCATTGGCTGTAAAGTTCTTTGGGACGTCCTGAGGTCGTGAAAGGCGCTATAGAAATGCAAGTCTAATTTTTCTTTTATTATTAGCGCTGAACTTTATCATTGCCTCCCTCTTAAGTTTAATTTTAGTTTTAATCTCCCTATTTATCCACAAAACTCTTTACTTTGATGCATTCCTATCACTGCCTTATAGGAAGCAAAGAAAGAAGAATGTAATACAAAGGACGTAAAGGTAATTCTAGGACTTTGCTATAGACCAGGTCAAAATAAAAACAAGGACAGGTTACTCTATAGAGTGAGACGGAAGACAAGCACAGACAGAAAGATAAACAAATGGAGGCTTTTACCAGCCTAAGGTCCAGGCAGCTGCAGGAATGGATGCCAATGGTGGAGCGATTAAAATTAGGGATGTGCAAGAGGCCAGACTAGGCTTGTATTCCCTGAAATATAGATGGCTAAGGGTGATTTGATTGAGGTTTTTAGGATTTTGAAAGGAATTGATAGGGTAGGTAGAGAGAAACCTTTTCTACTGCTGGGGGAGTCCAGGACAAGGGGACATAACCTTAAAATCAGTGCCAGGCCATTCGAGAGAGAAGTTAGGAAACACTCCTTCACGCAAAGGGTGGTAGAAGTGTGGAGCACTCTCCCACAAAAAGCAGTAGATGCGAGCTCAATTAATAATTTTCAATCTGAGATCAATAGATTTTTGCTAGCCAAGGGTATTAAGGGATATGGAGCCAAGGTGGGTGGATGGAGTTAGGATACAGATCAGCCATGATCTCATTGAATGGCGGAACAGGCTCGAAAGAAAAAAAAAGAAAGACTTGCATTTATAAAGCGCCTTTCACGTCTCAAAGCGCTTTACAGCCAATGAAGTATTTTTGAAGTGTAGTCATTGTTGCAATGTGGGAAACGCAGCAGCTAATCCTCAAACAGCAAGCTCTCACAAACAGCATGGCTAACAAAAGAAATTAAGGATAATATTAGATCCAAAGAGGAGTCATATAAAGTTGCCAGAAAAAGTAGCAAGCCTGAGGATTGGGAGCAGTTTAGAGTTCAGCAAAAAAGGACCAAGAGATTGATTAAGAGGGGAAAAATAGAATATGAGAGTAAACTTGCAAGGAACATAAAAGCGGATTGTAATAGCTTCTACAAGTATGTAAAAAGAAAAAGATTAGTGAAGACAAATGTAGGTCCCTTACAGTCAGAAACGGGAGAATTTATAATGGGGAACAAGTAAATGGCTGAGCAATTAAACAAATACTTTGGTTCTGTCTTCACGGACGAGGACACAAATAACTTCCCAGAAATGCTAGGGAACCAAGGGTCTAGTGAGAAGGAGGAATTAAAGGAAATTAGTATTAGTAAAAAAATAGTGCTGGAGAAATTAATGGGACTGAAAGCCGATAAATCCCCAGGGCCTGATAATCTGCATCCCAGAGTACTAAAAGAGGTAGCCATGGAAATAGTGGATGCATTGGTTGTCATCTTTCAAAATTCTATAGATTATGGAACAGTTCCTGCAGATTGGAAGGTGGCAAATCTCACCCCACTATTTAAAAAAGGAGGGAGAGAGAAAACAGGGAACTACAGACCGGTTAGTCTAACATCAGTAGTAGGGAAAATGCTAGAGTCTATTATAAAGGATGTGATAACAGGACACTTAGAAAATATCAATGGGATTCGACAAAGTCAACAAGAATTTATGAAAGGGAAATCATATTTGACAAACCTGCTGGAGTTTTTTGAGGATGTAACTGGTAGAATAGATAAGGGAGAACCAGTGGATATGCTGTATTTGGATTTTCAGAAGGCCTTTGATAAAGTCCCACATAAGAGGTTAGTGTGCAAAATTAAAGCACATGGGATTGGGGGTAATACACTGGCATGGATTGAAAATTGGTTAACAGACAGGAAATAAGTAGGAATAAATGGGTCTTTTTCAGGGTGGCAGGCGGTGACTAGTGGGGTACCACAGGGATCAGTGCTTGGGCCCCAGCTATTCACAATATATATCAATGATTTGGATGAGGGAGCCAAATGTAATATTTCCAAGTTTGCTGACGACACGAAACTAGGTGGGATTGTGAGTTGTGAGGAGGATGCAAAGAGGTTTCAAGGCGATTTAGACAAGTTGAGTGAGTGGGCAAATACATGGCAGATGCAGTATAACGTGGATAAATGTGAAGTTATCCACTTCGGTAGGAAAAGCAGAAAGGCAGAGTATTATTTAAATTGTGATAGATTGGGAAATGTTGATGTACAAAGGGACCTGGGTGTCCTTGTACACCAGTCACTGAAAGCAAACATGCAGGTGCAGCAAACAGTTAGGAGGCAAATGGTATGTTGGCCTTTATTGCAAGAGGATTTGAGTACACGAGCAAGGATGTCTCACTACAGTTACACAGGGCCTTGGTGAGACCACACCTGGAGTACTGTGTGGAGTTTTGGTCTCCTTACCTAAGAAAGGATATACTTGCCATAGAGGGAGTGCAGCGAAGGTTCACCAGACTGATTCCTGGAATGGCAGGACTGTTGTATGAGGAGAGATTGGGTCGACTAGGCCTGTATTCACTAGAGTTTAGAAGAATGAGAGGGGATCTCGTGGAAACGTATAAAATTCTGACAGGGCTAGACAGGCTGGATGCAGGGAGGATGTTTCCCCTGGCTGGGGGGTCTAGAACGAGGGGTCACATTCTCAGGATACGGGGTAGGACGTTTAGGACTGAGATGAGGAGAAATTTCTTCACTCAGAGGGTGGTGAACCTATGGAATTCTCTACCACAGACAGCTGTGGAGGCCAAGTCACTGAATATATTTAAGAAGGAGATAGATAGATTTCTAGACACAAAAGGCATCAAGGGGTATGGGGAGAGAGCGGGAATATGGTATTGAGATAGAGGATCAGCCATGATCATATTGAATGGCAGAGCAGGCTCAAAGGGCCGAATGGCCTACTCCTGCTCCTATTTTTCTATGTTTCTAATGTGATAATGACCAGATAATCTGTTTTTGTTATGTTGATTGAGGGATAAATATTGGCACCGGGGATAACTCCCCTACTCTTCTTCGAAATGGTGCCATGGAATCTTTTACGCCCACCTGAGAGAGCAGGCGGGGCCTCGGTTTAACGTCTCATCCGAAAGACGGCACCTCCAACAGTGCAGCACTCCCTCAGCACTGCACTGGAGTGTCAGCCTAGTTTTTTGTGCTCAAGTCCCTGGAGTGGGACTTGACCCCACAACCTTCTGACTCAGAGGTAAGAGTGCTACCCACTGAGCCACAGATGACACGACCACTGGATGTCTCAAAGGACGTCTTGAGGGGCTGAATGGCCTCCTCCTATTCCTATGTTCCTAATGATGTAATGCAACTAGTTCACTGGGGATACCAACAACAACAACTACAACTTGTATTTATGTAGCGCCTTTAATGTAGTAAAACATCCCAAAGTGCTTCACAGGAGTATTATAAGACAACAAATTGACACCGAGCCACATCAGAAATTAGGGCAGGTGACCAAAAGCTTGGTCAAAGAGGTAGGTTTTAAGGATCGTCTTAAAGGAGGAAAGAGAGGTAGAGAGGCGGAGAGGTTTAGGGAGGGAATTCCAGAGCTTAGGGCCCAGGCAACAGAAGGCACGGCCGCCAAAGGTTGAGCGATTAAAATCAGGGATGCTCAAGAGGGCAGAATTTGAGCAGCGCAGATATCTCGGGGGGTTGTGGGGCTGAAGGAGATTACAGAGATAGGGAGGGGCGAGGCCATGGAGGGATTTGAAAATAAGGAAGAGAATTTTGAAATCGAGGCATTGCTTAACCGGGAGCCAATGTAGGTCAGCAAGCACAGGGGTGATGGGCGAACGAGTTAGGACACGGGCAGCCGAGTTTTGGATGACCTCAAGTTTATGTAGGTTAGAATGTGGGAGGCCAGCCAGGAGAGCGTTGAAATAGTCAAGTCGAGAGGTAACAAAGGCATGGGTAAGGGTTTAAGCAGCAGATGAGCTGAGGCAAGGGCGGAGTTGGGCGATGTTACGGAAGTGGAAATAGGCGGTCTTTGTTATGCTGCTGATATGTGGTCGGAAGCTCATTTCAGACTCAAATATGAACAGGTTGCGAACAGTCTGGTTCAGCCTCAGACAGATGCTAGGGAGAGGGATGTAGTCGGTGGCTAGGGAACGGAGTTTGTGGTGGGACCGAAGACAATGGCTTCGGTCTTCTCAATATTTAATTGGAGAAAATTTCTGCTCATCCAGAACTGGATGTCGGACAAGCAGTCTGACAATTTAGAGACCGTGGAGGGGTCGAGAGAAGTGGTGGTGAGGTAGAGCTGGGTGTCGTCAGCATACATGTAGAACTGACTGTACCACAGGAAGTAACTCACTGTGATTTAATAAGTGACCCAAGTAGCACACAGTTAATGGATGTACCGGCTCCCCTGGGTAACAGCGGCCATTACATGTGTCGTAAAATGGGATAAACCAACACTGCAAACCAATTCTCAGGAATACAACTTTGAAAGGCCCAACCTCAAGGGAATAAAGCAAGAGCTTAAACAGGAAGACTGTGTGGTAGTATTCAAGGAAATCTCAGCTGGGGACAAATTAAATTGTTTTATGGATATACTACTCGACATGCAGCATGAAGACTGACAAGAACAGATTAACCAAATGTGACCCTAAATGGATTAACAAGAGAATCTACAGTGAAATAAGAGAGAAAAGCAACATTTACCAAGCCTGTGAGATGCACTGTGAAAAATAAAGAAACCACTAGCAAAATATACAGAAGGCAGTGAGATGGGGCCAAATGAGCTGTGGAAACCAACACAACAGTGAGAGATTCTTCCCGTATTCTAACAGCAATAGGGTTAACAAAGCGGAAGCAAAATTCCTTAAAGATACAAATTTTAAAAGGTTAACTTGGAACTTATTTGCTGTTTGTAAGATCTTGCTGTGTGCAAATTTACCAACAAAACAGCTATCATTACACTTCAAGGAACGAACCTTTGACTTACAGGTAAGATTCCCATCTGTGAGTCAGAAGGTGCAGGGTTTGAATCCCACTCCAAACAGACCCAGAGATTGAGTGGAGAGTTCAACCTTTCTACCTGGAGCCCATTCTAACAGACATTGTAAACGGTTCCATGTCCTCTGGTACTGTCCCACTCCCTTTTAAATCAGGATCGTGCTAGGGAGATGTACTGAGTGGAAGACCAACTTCCCTTCCTGGAGCCCATACTAACTGATATCGTAATCAGTTCCCGCTCCTCAGGTACCCTCTCCTCTGGTACTGTCCCACTTCCTTTCACAACAGGATCGGTGCTGGGTGATGTACTGAATGGGGCGTCCCAGGGATCGGTGCTGGGTGATGTACTGAGTGGAGTGTCCCAGGGATCGGTGCTAGGAGATGTACTGAGTGGGGTGTCCCAGGGATTGGTGCTGGGGAGATGTACTGAGTGGGGTGTCCCAGGGATCGGTGCTGGGGAGATGTACTGAGTGGGGTGTCCCAGGGATTGGTGCTGGGGAGATGTACCATGTGGAATGACCCAGGGATCTGTGTTGGGAGATGTAATGTCAAGAAAGGAGGGAGAGAGAAAACAGGGAACTCTCGGCCAATTAGCCTAACATCAGTAGCAGGGAAAATGCTAGAATCTATTATTAAGGATGTGGTAACAGGGCACTTGGAAAACCATAATATAATTAGGCAGAGTCAACATGGTTTTATGAGAGGGAAATCGTGTTTGACAAATCTATTAGAGTTTTTTGAGGGTGTAACCAGTAGGGTAGATAAAGGGGAACCAGTGGATGTACTGCATTTGGATTTTTTTTTTTGTTCGTCCTGGGATGTGGGCGTCACTGGCAAGGCAGCATTTATTGACGGCAGTGTTCCAGAGCCACGTCACGATTCAAAAAGTGACGCGGGCAAGAGGAAGCAGCTGATTGGGTTAGTACGGCCAGGTGAGTATTTATATTACTCTATAGTTTGACAGTTAAGGTTAATAGTTTATAAAGTTTAGAAGGTCTTAATTTTTGTGGTTATAGTTTCTAAGATCTCTGTTGTGTAGCGGGGAGTGCTAGTAAACAAGGGCCCTTGAGTATATCATTTAATTGTATTGTAATTAGTGGTATTGATTTGATTTAATTTAATTTAATTTAAATTAATTAAAGGGTAAGTCATGGCAGCACAGCTCGGCCCCGTGGCATGCTCCTCCTGCACTATGTGGGAAATCAGGGACACTTCCTGTGTCCCTGACGACCATGTGTGCGGGAAGTGTATCCAGCTGCAGCTACTGGCAGACTGCATTGTGGTACTGGAGCTGCGAATGGATACATACTGGATCATTCGCGATGCTGAGGACGTCGTAGATAGCACATTTAATGAGTTGGTCACACCGCAGGTAAAGGCTGCACAGGCAGGAAGGGAATGGGTGACCGCCAGGCAGAGTAATAGGCGCAACCAGGTAGTGCAGGGGTCCGCTGTGGCCATCCCCCTCTCAAACAGATAGACCACTTTGGATATTGTTGAGGGAGATGGCTTATCGGGGGAAGGCAGCAGCAGCCAACTTCCTGGCACCATGGGTGGTTCTGCTGCACAGGACGGGAGGAAAAAGAGCGGGAGAGCTATAGTGATAGGGGATTCTATTGTAAGGGGAATAGATAGGCGTTTCTGCGGCCGCAAATGAGACTCCAGGATGGTATGGTGCCTCCCTGGTGCAAGGGTCAAGGATGTCTCAGGGCGGCTGCAGGGCATTCTGGAGGGGGAGGGTGAACAGCCAGTTGTTGTGGTGCATATAGGTACCAACGATATAGGTAAAAAATGGATACGGTCCTAAAAGCTGAATATAGGGAGTTAGGAGGTAAATTTAAAAATAGGACCTCAAAGGTAGTAATCTCAGGATTGCTACCAGTGCCAAGTGCTAGTCAGAGTAGAAATAGGAGGATATTTCAGATGAATACGTGGCTAGAGGAATGGTGCAAGGGGGTGGGATTCAAATTCCTGGGACATTGGAACCGGTTCTGGGGGAGGTGGGACCAGTACAAACTGGACGGTTTGCACTTGGGTGGGACCGGGACCGATGTCCTAGGGGGAATGTTTGCTAGTGCTGTTGGGGAGGGTTTAAACTAAAATGGAAGGGGGTTGGGAACCTGTGCAGGGAGACAGAGGAAAGGGAAGCAAGGATAGAAACAAAAGACAGGAAGGAGAAAAGCAAAAGTGGAAGGCAGAGAAATCAAGGGTGGAAATCAAACAGGGCTACAGTAAATAATAATTCTAAAAGGACTAAGGGGGAGAAATTCAGTATCGCCCCATTTGGGGCGCAATTATCGGCCGGGCGCAAAGATTAGCGCCTGCGCTAATTATCGCCACCGACTGCAAACTTGACTTTTATCGCCCCTGGAGGCGATTGGAGCGCTAAATCAAGCGCTTCACACCTGTCTTAAGGCGCAAAGGCCGAGGAGCGAGGCGCTACCTCAGAGCGCTGGCGCAGCTCATGTAATGTCAGTCAACAATGGAACACACACACAATGACACGGGCCAGTTCTTAAAGGGGATGGTTAATCTTGCTTTCCATCCACATCCTGCTCATTGCAGCCTTGAATCTCGGCCTGGAGAGACCTGCACATCAAATCTGCTGGAAAGATCAATGGAGAGTACCAGGCAAAGAGCTCAGAGTGCAGCCCCCACAGTCTCTTCTAAATCGATACAAGGAAGGGCAAATCAAAATGAACCTGCAAAGTGCTGCTCAGTACCCAAAACTCCTTCACACAACGTTGAATCTCTCCAGAAGTCTCTCTCTCTCTCGCTCAGAATGCGTAGTTCAAAAATGGCACCAACAATAAAAGGCAGGAAGCGGTCACCTTTAAATAGCGCTCCCCCTTTCCCTTCATGACTGCAGAACGCTCCCCTCAACCTGTCGTTGCTAGCGTCAAGCGGTAAGGCAGGGGGCGCCACTCAATATCCGCTCCGGGGCGATACCAGGGCGTTGCGCACTCGACTGACGTCACGATCTACCGGCGCAGGAGATCGTGGCGGTAGTGTTTAGCGCCGCCGCAAAATGTCTAGTTAATTTCGCGAGCGGCGCAAACTTGGCCCGCCTGGGCGCTAGATGCTTTGCACCCCATTAGCGCCCTCTTAAGGCGCTAACGGGAGGCGCAACCAACTGAATTTTTCCCCCTAAGAGTATTAAAAAAACAAGCCTGAAGGCTTTGTGTCTTAATGCAAGGAGCATTTGTAATAAGGTGGATGAATTAGCTGCGCAAATAAATGTAAACGGATATGATATAATTGGGATTACGGAGACATGGCTCCAGGGTGACCAAGGCTGGGATTTCAACATCCAGGGGTATTCAATATTCAGGAAGGACAGGCAAAAAGGAAAAGGAGGTGGGGTAGCATTGCTGGTTGAAGAGGAGTATAACACAATAGTAAGGAAGGATATTAGCTCAGATGATGTGGAATCTGTATGGGTAGAGCTGAGAAATACCAAGGGGCAGAAAACGTTAGTGGGAGTTGTATACAGACCCCCATACAGTAATACTGAGGTTGGGGATGGCATTAAACGGGAAATTAGAGACGCGTGCAATAAGGGCACAGCAGTTATCATGGGTGACTTTAATCTACATATAGATTGGGCTAACCAAATTAGTAACAATACTGTGGAGGAGGAATTCCTAGAGTGTATACGGGATGGTTTCCTGGACCAATATGTCGAGGAACCAACTAGAGATCAGGCCATCTTAGACTGGGTATTATGTAATGAGAAAGGATTAATTAGCAATCTTGTTGTGCGAGGCCCCTTGGGGAGGAGCGATCATAATATGATAGAATTCTTCATTAAGATGGAGGGTGAAGTAGTTGACTCAGAGACTAGGGTCCTGAATTTAAATAAAGGAAACTACGATGGTATGAGGCATGAGTTGGCTAGGATGGATTGGGGAGTGTTACTTAAAGGGTTGACGATGGATAGGCAATGGCAAACATTTAAAGATTGCATGGATGAACTACAGAATTTGTTCATCCCTGTTTGGCATAAAAATAAAACAAAAAAGGTGACTCAACCGTGGCTAACAAGGGAAATTAGGGATAGCGTAAGATCCAAGGATAAATTGGCCAGAAAAAGCAGCAAACCAGAGGATTGGGAGCAGTTTAGGATTCAGCAAAGGAGAACAAAGGGATTAATTAAGAGGGGGGAAAATAGAATATGAGAGTAAGCTTTCAGGGAACATAAAAACTGACTGTAAAAACTTCCACAAATATGTGAAGAGAAAAAGATTGGTGAAGTCAAGCGTAGGTCCCTTGCAGTCAGAATCAGGGGAATTTATAATGGGGAACAAAGAAATGGCAGACCAATTAAATACATACTTTGGTTCTGTCTTCACAAAGGAGGACACAAATAACAGCCCAGAGATGTCGGGGAACATAGGGTCGAATGAGAGGGAGGAATTGAATGAAATCAGTATTTGTAGGGAAATGGTGTTAGGGAAATTGACGGGATTGAAGGCCGATAAATCCCCAGGGCCTGATAATCTACATCCTAGGGTACTTAAGGAAGTGGCCCTAGAAATAGTAGATGCATTGCTGGTCTTCTTCCAAAATTCTATAGACTCTGGAACAGTTCCCATGGATTGGAGGGTAGCAAATGTAACCCCACTATTTACAAAAGGTGGTAGAGAGAAAACGGGGAATTATAGACCGGTAAGCCTGACATCGGTAGTGGGGAAAATGCTAGAGTCCATTATAAAAGATGTAATAGCAGAGCACTTGGAAAACAGTGACAGGATCGGACAAAGTCAACATGGATTTACAAAAGGTAAATCATGCTTGACTAATCTACTGGAATTTTTTGAGGATGTAACTGGTAGAATAGATAAGGGAGAACCAGTGGATGTGGTGTATTTGGACTTTCAGAAGGCTTTCGATAAGGTCCCGCATAAGAGATTAGCATGCAAAGTTAAAGCACATGGGATTGGGGGTAAGGTACTGACTTGGATAGAGAACTGGTTGGCAGACAGGAAGCAAAGAGTTGGAATAAATGGGTCTTTTTCCGAGTGGCAGGCAGTGACTAGTGGGGTACCGCAGGGATCGGTCCTAGGACCTCAGCTATTCAGAATATATATTAATGATCTAGACGAGGGAACTAGATGTAATATCTCCAAGTTTGCAGACGACACAAAGCTGGGTGGGCGTGTGTGCTGTGAGGAGGATGCAGAGAAACTCCAGGACAATTTGGACAGGTTGGGTGATTGGGCAGATGCATGGCAGATGCAGTATAATGTGGATAAATGCGAGGTTATCCACTTTGGTGGCAAAAACAGGAAGACAGATTATTATCTGAAAGGCAATAGATTGGGAAAAGGGGAAGTGCAACGAGACCTGGGTGTCCTTGTGCACCAGTCGCTGAAGGTAAGCATGCAGGTGCAGCAGGCGGTTAAGAAGGCAAATGGTATGTTGGCCTTCATAGCGAGAGGATTCGAGTACAGGAGCAAGGATGTCTTGCTGCAGTTGTACAGGGCCTTGGTGAGACTGCACCTTGAGTATTGTGTGCAGTTTTGGTCGCCTTATCTGAGGAAGGATGTTCTTGCCATGGAGGGAGTGCAGCGAAGATTCACCAGACTGATACCTGGGATGGCAGGAATGACGTATGAAGAGAGATTGGGTCGATTAGGCTTATATTCGCTCGAGTTTTGAAGAATGAGAGGGGATCTCATTGAAACTTATAAAATTCTAACAGGACTAGACAGACTAGATGCAGGAAGGATGTTCCCGATGGCGGGGGAGTCCAGAACCAGGGGTCACAGTCTAAGGATAAGGGGTAAGCCATTTAGGACTGAGATGAGGAGGAATTTCTTCACCCAGAGAGTGGTGAACCTGTGGAATTCTCTACCACAGAAGGCAGTTGAGGCCAATTCATTAAATATATTCAAGAAGGAGTTAGATATATTTCTTAAGGCTAAAGGGATCAAGGGATATGGGGAGAAAGCAGGGACAGGGTACTGAATTTGGATGATCAGCCATGATCTCGTTAAATGGCGGAGCAGGCTTGAGGGGGCCGAATGGCCTACTCCTGCTCCTATCTTCTATGTTTCTATGTTTTTATGTTTCTATTGCCCATCCTTAATTGCCCTTGAGAAGGTGGTGGTGAGCCGCCTTCTTGAACCGCTGCAGTCCGCGTGGTGAAGGTACTCCCATAGTGCTGTTCGGGAGGGAGTTCCAGGATTTTGACCCAGCGACGATGAAGGATCGGCGATATATTTCCAAGTCAGGATGGTGTGTGACTTGGAGGTGATGGTGTTCCCATGCGCCTGCTGCCAAAGGCATTCGATAAGGTGCCACCTAAAAGTTTGTTACACAAGAGAAGGGCTCATGCGGTTGGGGGTAATATATTAGCATGGATTGAGGATTGGTTAAGGGACAGAAAACACAGAGTAGGAATAAACGGGTCATTTTCAAAATGGCAGAGTGTAACTCGTGCAGTGCCACAAGGATCAGTGCTTGGGCCTCAGCTATTGACAATCTATATCAATAACTTAGATGAAGGGATCAAGTGGAATATATCCAAGTTTGCTGACGATACAAAGCTAAGTGGGAAAGTAAGCTGTGAGGAGGACACAAAGGGCTGGATTTTCTCAGCCCCGAGGAGGCGGGTATGGAGGCGGCACTGACGGGAAAGTTGCAGAATTTGGGGGCGGGTGGCAAACCCGTCCCCAACCCGCCTCCATGCCCTCTTGCCAGGAGGCGGGAAGCTGTCCTGCCCCGGGTCCCTTCTCCTTGGAGGCGTGAAGGGATTAAAGCCTATTAACTGCCTGATAACAAGTAGTTAACAGGCAGAAAATATGATTAGCCCCATTTTTCGTCCTGAAGTGCAGGCTTCCCGACCGGGGGGAACCCCAGCGGTGTGTAGGAGGCGAGTAGGAGGTTTGCGGGGGTCGGAGTGGTCTGAAAGTGCGATGTACAGGTGAGTGATGGGTGCAAGTATGTAGTGGTAAGTATGTGAGGTGAGTGTAAAGTGTTAGAAAATGTTAACTTACCTTTGTTTCTCCCAACAGCCTTCAGCCGCTGTGGAGCCGTAGTCCTGACATCTCCATTGTAGAGATCACAGACTGGCTGTTGGATCCTTCTGCAAAGTAGAAAGGTTTGATGAGCCCTGAACACAAGGACTCATCAAACTACACAGAATGTCATTGTTTGACAACTTCACAGAGCTGTCAAACGATGACATTTCTTCTTTCAAAAATTCTTGACAGATGACACGTCATAAGTTGACGTGCTCTGTCACTGACTTCCCTCTAATTGGCCTGCTGAGCCCGCTGGGCGGGCTTAATAAGGTCAATCAGGGGAAAATCCCGCTGGTTGGCCAGAAGCTGATGGAGGCAGGACTGAAACCGGGTAAGCAGCAGTCCCGCCTCCAACACGTCTCCATTCATAAAATCCAGCCCAAAGAGTCTGCAAAGGGATATAGACAGGTTAAGTCAGTGGGCAATAAGGTGGCAGATGGAGTATAGTGTGGGGAAATGTGAAATTATCCACTTTGGTACGAAGAATGGAAAAGCAGAATATTTTGTAAAAGGTGAGAGACTAGTAAATGTTGGTATTCAGAGGGATTTGGCTGTCTTTGTACACAAATCACAGAAAGTTAACATAAGAACATAAAATCATAAGAATTAGGAGCAGGAGTAGGCCATTTAGCCCTTCGAGCCTGCTCCGCCATTCAATAACATCATGGCTGATCTTCCACCTCATCTCCACTTTCCTGCACTATCTCCATATCCCTTGTATCCCTTAATATTCAAAAATCTATCGATCTCTGTCTTGAATATACTCAACGACTGAGCCTCTACAACCCTCTGGGGGAGAGAATTCCAAAGATTCACCACCCTCTGAGTGAAGAAATTTCTCCTCATCTCAGTCCTAAATGTCCGACCCCTTATTCTGGGACTGTAACCCCTGGTTCTAGACTCCCCAGCCAGGGGAAACATCCTCCCCGCATCTACCCTGTCAAGCCCTGTAAGAATTTTGTATGTTTCAATGAGATCACCACTCATTCTTCTAAACTCCAGAGAATATAGGCCTAGTCTACTCAATCTCTCCTCATCGGACAATCCCCCCATCCCAGGAACCAGTCTGGTGAACCTTCATTGCACTCCCTCTATGACAAGTATAGCCTTCCTTAGGTAAGGAGACCAAAACTGTACACAATACTCCAGGTGTGGTCTCACCAGGGCCCTATATAATTGCAGTAAGATGCCTTTACACTTATATTCAAATCCTCTTGTAATAAAGGCCAACATACCATTTGCTTTTCTAATTGCTTACTGTGCCTGCATGTTAACTTTCAGTGATTCGTGTACAAGGACACCCAGGTCCCTCTGAACACCAACATTTCCCAATCTCTCACCACTCTGCTTTTCTATTTTTCCTACCAAAGTGGATAACTTCACATTTCTCCACATTATATTCCATTTGCCATGTTCTTGCCCACTCACTTAGCTTGTCTATATCCCCTTGAAGCCTCCTTGCATCTTCCTTACAACTTACATTCCCACCCAGCTTTGTATCATCAGCAAACTTGGATATATTACATTTGGTCCCCTCATACAAATCATGGCTAACCATGGCTAACAAAAGAAATTAAGGATAGTATTAGATCCAAAAGAGGAGTCATATAAAGTTGCCAGGAAGGGACAGAGCATACAAACAAAAGAGTGCACTAACAAATGGGGTCCGGGTAAGAAAAATAGGTAAGACAAATAGGGCCATAGTACAAAAATATGTTAAGATGTCTCAAAATGTTAAAAAGACAAATCTAAAGGCACTGTATCTGAATGCACGAAGCATTCATAATAAGGTAGATGAATTAACAGCACAAATAGATGAAAACGGATACAATATAATTGCAATTACAGAGACATGGCTGCAGGGTGACCAAGGCTGGGAGCTGAATATCCAAGGATATTCGATATTTAGGAAGAACAGGCAAAAAGGAAAAGGAGGTGGGGTGGCGTTGTTAGTAAAGGATGAAATCAGAGCAATAGTGAGAAAAGATATTGGCTCAGAAAATCAAGATGTAGAATCAGTCTGGGTGGAGCTAAGAAGCACCAAGGGTCAGAAAACATTGGTGGAAGTTGTCTATAGGCCTCCAAACTGTAGTGGTAATGTAGGGGACGGCATCAAACAGGAAATTAGAGAACATGTCACAAGGTTACTACAGTAATCATGGGTGACTTTAATCTACATATAGACTAGCGAAACCAAATTAGCAATAATACTGTGGAGGATGAATTCCTGGAGTGTGTACGAGATGGTTTTTTAGACCAGTACGTTGAGGAGCCAACTAGGGACCAGGCTATCCTAGATTGGGTATTGTGCAATGAGAAGGGGTTAATTAATAATCTTGTTGTGCGGGGGCCTTTAGGGAAGAGTGACCATAACATGATAGAATTCTTCATTAAGATGGAAAGTTAAGTAGTCCAATCCGAAGCTAGGGTCCTAAATCTAAGCAAAGGAAACTATGAACGTATGAAGGTGGAGTTGGCTATGAAAGATTGGGGAGCTTCATTAAAAGGCATGACGGTGGATAGGCAATGGCTAACATTTAAGGAAAGAATGCATGAATTGCAACAGTTATACATTCCTTTCTGATGCAAAAACACAAAAGGAAAAGCGGCCCAACCATGGCTAACAAACGAAATTAAGGATAGTATTCGATCCAAAGAGGAGTCCTATAAAGTTGCCAGAAAAAGTAGCAAGCCTGAGGATTGGGAGCAGTTTAGAGTTCAGCAAAAAAGGACCAAGAGATTGATTAAGAGGGGAAAAATAGAGTATGAGAGTAAACTTGCAAGGAACATAAAAGCGGACTGTAAAAGCTTCTACAAGTATGTAAAAAGAAAAATATTAGTGAAGACAAATTAGGTCCCTTACAGTCAGAAACGGGAGAATTTATAATGGGGAACAAGGAAATGGCTTGCAATTAAACAAATATTTTGGTTCTGTCTTCACAGAAGAGGACACAAATAACTTCCCAGAAATGCTAAGGAACCAAGGGTCTAGTGAGAAGGAGGAATTAAAGGAAATTTGTATTAGTAAAAAAATAGTGCTGGAAAAATTAATGGGACTGAAAGCCGATAAATCCCCAGGGCCTGATAATCTGCATTCTAGAGTACTAAAAGAGGTAGCCATGGAAATAGTGGATGCATTGGTTGTCATCTTCCAAAATTCTATAGATTATGGAACAGTTCCTGCAGATTGGTGGGTGGCAAATGTAACCCCACTATTTAAAAAAGGAGGGAGAGAGAAAACAGGGAACTACAGACTAACATCAGTAGTAGGGAAAATGCCAGAGTCTATTATAAAGGATGTGATAACAGGACACTTAGAAAATATCAACGGGATTAGACAAAGTCAACATGGATTTATGAAAGGGAAATCGTGTTTGACAAACCTACTGGAGTTTTTTGAGGATGTAACTGGTAGAATAGATAAGGGAGAACCAGTGGATGTGCTGTATTTGGATTTTCAGAAGGCCTTTGATAAAGTCCCACATAAGAGGTTAGTGTGCAAAATTAAAGCACATGGGATTGGGGGTAATATACTGGCATGGATTGAAAATTGGTTAACAGACAGGTAACAGAGAGTAGGAATAAATGGGTCTTTTTCGGGGTGGCAGGCGGTGACTAGTGGGGTACCGCAGGGATCAGTGCTTGGGCCCCAGCTATTCACAATATATATCAATGATTTGGATGAGGGAATCAAATGTAATATTTCGAAGTTTGCTGACGACACGAAAATAGGTGGGATTGTGAGTTGTGAGGAGGATGCAAAGAGGCTTCAAGGCGATTTAGACAAGTTGAGTGAGTGGGCAAATACATGGCAGATGCAGTATAATGTGGATAAATGTGGAGTTATCCACTTCGATAGGAAAAACAGAAAGGCAGAGTATTATTTAAATGGTGCTAGATTGGGAAATGATGATGTACAAAGGGACCTGGGTGTCCTTGTACACCAGTCACTGAAAGCAAACATGCAGGTGCAGCAAGCAGTTAGGAAGGCAAATGGTATGTTGGCCTTTATTGCAAGAGGATTTGAGTACAGGAGCAAGGATGTCTTACTACAGTTGGAGTACTGTGTGCAGTTTTGGTCTCCTTACCTAAGAAAGGATATACTTGCCATAGAGGGAGTGCAGCGAAGGTTCACCAGACTGATTCCTGGGATGGCAGGACTGTCGTATGAGGAGAGATTGGGTCGACTAGGCCTGTATTCACTAGAGTTTAGAAGAATGAGAGGAGATCTCATTGAAACGCATAAAATTCTGACAGGGCTAGACAGACGATGCAGGGAGGATGTTTCCCCTGGCTGGGGGCTCCAGAACGAGGGGTCACAGTCTCAGGATATGGGGTAGGACATTTAGGACTGAGATGAGGAGAAATTTCTTCACTCAGAGGGTGGTGAACCTATGGAATTCTCTAACACAGAAGGCTGTGGAGGCCAAGTCACTGAATATATTTAAGAAGGAGATAGATAGATTTCTAGATGCAAAAGGCATCAAGGGGTATTGGGAGAGAGCGGGAATATGGTATTGTGATCGAGGATCAGCCATGGTAATATTGAAAGGCAGAGCAGGCTCGAAGGACCGAAAGGCCTACTCCTGCTCCTATTTTTCTATGTTTCTATTGATGTAGATTATGAATAGCTGAGGCCCAAGCACTGATCCTTGCCTTACCCCACTAGTTGCAGCCTGCCAACCCGAAAATGTCCCATTTATTCCTACTCTCTGCTTTCTGTCCGTTAACCAATCCTCAATCCATGCTAGTATATTACCCCCAATCCCATGAGCCCTTATTTTGTTTAATAACCTTTTGTGTGGCACCTTATCGAATGCCTTCTGAAAATCCAAATACACCACATCCACTGGTTCCTCCTTATCTATTCTGCTAGTTACTACCTCAAAAAACTCTAGCAGATTTGTCAAACACGATTTCCCTTTCATAAATCCATGTTGACTCTGCCCAATCCTATTATTATTTTCTAAGTGCCCTGTTACCACGTCCTTAATCAGAGATTCTAGCATTTTCCCTACTACTGATGTCAGGCTAACTGGTCTGTCGTTACCCCTTTTCTCTCTCCCTCCTTTATTAAATAGTGGGGTTTAATTTGCTACCTTCCAATCCGTGGGAACCATTCCAGAATCTATGGAATTTTGGAAAATGACAACCAATGCATCCATTATCTATATTGCCACCTCTTTCAAAACCCTCGGATGTAGACCATCAGGTCCCGAGGATTTATCGGCATTCAGTCCCATTAATTTCTCCAGTACTATTTTTTTTACTAATACTAATTTCTTTCAGTTCCTCATTGTCGCTAGATCCTTGGTTCGCCACTATTTCCGGGAAGTATTTTGAGTTTTCTTCCGTGAAGACAGACACAAAGTATTTGTTTAATTTCTCAGCCATTTCCTTATTCCCCATTATAATTTCTCATGTCTCAGCCTGTAAGGGACCCACATTTACTTTCACTAATCTTTTCCTTTTTACATACCTATAGAAGCTTTTACAGTCAGTTTTTATGTCTCTCGCTAGTTTACTCTCATATTCTATTTTCCCTTTCTTCATCAATTTCTTGGTCCTCCTTTGCTGAATTCTAAAATCCTCCCAATCCTCAGGCTTACTACTCTTTTTGGCAACATTAGAAGCCTCTTTCTTTGATCTAATACTATCTTTAACTTCTATTGTTAGCTACGGTTGGACCACTTTTTCTGTGGGGTTTTTGTGCCTTAAAGGAAAGTATATTTGTTGTAAATTATGTATTAATTCTTTAAATGCTAGCCATTGCTTGTTTAACATCATACCTTTTAATGTAGTTTCCCAATCTACCTTAGCCAACTCGCCCCTCATACCTACGTAGTTTGCTTTGTTTAGATTTAAGACCCTAGTTTCGGATTTAACTAAATCACTTTCAAACTTCATATAAAATTCTATCATATTATGGTCACTCTTCCCTAAAGGCCCCTATACTACAAGGTTATTAATTAACCCTTTCTCATTGCACAATAGTAGATCTAAAATAGCCTGTTTCCTAGTTGGTTCCTCAACATACTATCTCGAAAACTATCTTGCATACATTCCATGAATTCGTCCTCCACACTATTACTGCAAATTTGGTTTGCCCAGTCTATATGTAGATTAAAGTCCCCCATGATCACTGTATTACCCTTGTTACATGCACCTCTAATTTCCTGATTTATACTCTGCCCTACATTACAACTACTGTTTGGGGCCTATAAACAACTCCCACCAATGTTTTCTGCCCTTTGCTGTTTCTTAGCGCCGCCCAAACTGATTCTACTCCTTGATTTTCGGAGCTAAGATCCTTTCTTTCTACTGTCTTTATCCCATCCTTTATTATCAGGGCTCCCCCTCCTCCTTTTCCATTTTGCCTATCTCTTCTAAAAGTTAAGTATCCTGCAGTATTTAGTTCCCAACCTTGGCCACTTTGCAACCACCTCTCCGTTATGGCTATTAGATCAAACCTGTTCATTTCTATCTGCGCTATTAATTCATCTATTTTGTTGCGAATGCTTCACGCATTCAGATATAGTGCCTTTAGCTTTGACTTATTTCTATTTTTGCCTGATGTCACCTTAGTCACTGATGCCTTATTACCTTTGTTACTCTCTATAGAGATAGTGGATGCATTGGTTGTCATTTTCTAAAATTCCATGGATTCTAGAACGGTTCCCATGGATTGGAAGGTAGCAAATGTAACCCCACTATTTAAGAAAGGAGGGAAAGAGAAAACGGGAAACAACAGACCAGTTAGCCTGACATCAGTAGTTGTGAAAATGCTAGAATCTATTGTTAAAGACGTGGTAACAGGGCACTTTGAAAATAATAATAGGATTGGGCAGAGTCAACACGGATTTATGAAAGGGAAATCGTGTTTGACAAATCTATTAGAGTTTTTTGAGGTTGTAACTAGCAGAATAGATAAGGGGGAACCAGTGGATGTGGTGTATTTGGATTTTCAGAAGGCATTCGATAAGGTGCCACACAAGAGGTTATGAAACAAAATTAGGGCTCATGGGATTGGGGGTAATATACCAGCATGGATTTAGGATTGGTTAACGGACAAAAAGCAGAGAGTAGGAATAAATGGTTCATTTTCGAGTTGGCAGGCTGTAACTGATGGGGTACCGCAGGGATCAGTGCTTGGGCCTCAGCTATTCATAATCTACATCAATGATTTGGATGAGGACCAAATGTAATATATTCAAGTTTGCTGACGATACAAAGCTGGGTGGGATTGTAAGTTGTGAGGAGGATGCAAGGAGGCTTCAAGGGGATATAGACAGGCTACGTGAGTGGGAAAGAATATGGCAAATGGAAGATAACGTTGAGAAATGTGAAGTTATCCACTTTGGTAGGAAAAATAGAAAAGCAGAGTATTTTTTAAATGGTGAGAGATTGGGAAATGTTGGTGTTCAGAGGGACCTGGGTGTCCTTGTACATGAATCACTGAAAGTTAACATGCAGGTACAGCAAGCAATTAGGAAAGCAAATGGTATGTTGGCCTTTGTCTTTCGGATGAGACGTTAAGCCGAGGCCCCGTCTGCTCTCTCAGGTGCACGTAAAAGATCCCATTGCACTATTTCGAAGAAGAGCAGGGGAGTTATCCCTGGTGTCCTGGCTAATATTTATCCCTCATCATAACAAAAACAGATGATCTGGTCATTATCACCTTGCTGTTTGTGGGAGCTTGCTGTGCGCAAATTGGCTGCCGCGTTTCCCATATTACAACAGTGACTACACTCCAAAAGTACTTCATTGGCTGTAAAGCGCTTTGAGACGTCCAGTGGTCATGAACGGCGCTATATAAATTGCAAGTTTTTCCTTCTTTCTTTCTTGTATTTGAGTATAAGAGTAAAGGGGGGAAAAATTGGGTCGCGCCCCCTCTTAGCGCTCCGAAAAAGTTAGCACCCCCGTGCCCGAAATTTACCGGTAGCGCCCCAAGAGGGAGGCGAAGCGCCCCGCCTCCCTCTTGGGGCGCTGCGAGTGAATATCTGCGGCACGTCACGCCGCGGTACTGCAGGCCTAGCGTAGCGCGACCCGGGGCCCAGCTGGGCCAACAGGGATCAGAGTACCGGCAAAAGAGCCCGGCACTCAAGAGAAGTGCCGGGCTCACAGAGCACAGCGGGGCTTCACAGAAGGCCGGGGACGGCATAGCGGGCAGATGCTGGCAGGTGGCCAGCAACAAAAATGGCCGCCTGGCCCCTTCCCTTTAATTTGCGCCGCCCCAGCCGCAGGTAGGCCCCCCTGACCCCGTCGGACATAGTGTCCGGCGGTAAGTCAGGGGGCGCTACCGAAGATCGCAGCCAGGACGCAAGCGGGCCGCTGCGCGCGTGGATTACATCATCGCTGGCGGCGCAGTGCCGCGGTGCGCTAACGGTTACCACTGCCGCTAACCTCCCGCTGAATTTCGCGGGAGGCGTTAGCGGCACTGCGCCCAGGTGCTAGTTGCTTTGCGCCCCGTTAGTGCCCTCTTAGGACGTTAATGGGAGGCACAAATCAACGGAATTTTTCTCCCAAGACGTCTTACTCCAATTATATAGGGCCCTGGTGAGACTACACCTGGAGTATTGTGTACAGTTTTGGTCTCCTTACCTAAGGAAGGATATACTTGGCATAGAGGGAGTGCAACAAAGGTTCACCAGACTGGTTCCTGGGATGGGGGATTGTCCTATGAGGACAGATTGAGTAGACTAGGCCTATATTCTTTGGAGTTTAGAAGAATGAGAGGTGATTTCATTGAAACATACAAAATTCTTACAGGGCTTGACAGGGTAAATGCAGGGAGGATGTTTCCCCTGGCTGGGGAGTCTAGACCCCGGGGATCACATTCTCAGAATAAGGGGTAGGCCATTTAGGACTGAGATGAGGAGAAATTTCTTCACTCAGAGGGTGGTGAATCTTTGGAATTCTCTTCCCCAGAGCGCTGTGGAGGCTCAGTCGATGAGTATATTCAAGACAGAGATCGCTAGATTTTTGAATATCAAGGGATATGGGGATAGTGCAGGAAGGTGGAGATGAGGTAGAAGATCAGCCATGATCTTACTGAATGGCGGAGTAGGCTCGAATGGCCAAATGGCCTACTCCCACTCCTATTTCTTATGTTCTTATGTAAGAAAAATGTTTTTACGCAGCGAGTGGTTAAGATCTGGAATGCACTGCCTGAAAGGGTGGTGGAGACAGACTCAATCACAGCTTTCAAAAGGGAGTTGGATAAGTATCTGAAGGAAAGAAATTTGCAGGGCTACGGGGAAAGGGCGGGAGAGTGGGACTAGCTGAAGTGCTCTTGCAGAGAGCCGGCACGGGATTGACCGGCCAAATGGCCTTCTTCCGTGCTGTAACCATTCTATGATTCTATGATTGTATGACCTTATGGAAGGCTTTAGGGTATGGAGTGTAATTGAAAGGTTAATCTTGAGCACTATTTTATGTTATACAAGAAATGCAGAACAAGACATAATGCAAACTGGTAAAAGGTAAGCTCGGGGCTTTACACAAAGAATCAGTAAGACCTCGAATAGTCTGTGGGTAAGGGAGTGGAGGGAAAAGTTCTGGAGTTATTCAAGGCGCAATGGGATATTGTGCCATTGGAAGAACGAGCTGGTGAGCAGACAGACCATCCTCTACTTTTCTTTGTGATAATATCTCTCAGAAAAAACTCAAAGGACTTCATGTAATTAATTATTTTAGAATGCAGTGGCAGTTATTAAGCTGGTCAATGTAGCAATTGTGCTTGGAGAATCCCAGAAACAACAATGAGATGAATGATCACTCAGCCGGTTTTTGCTGGTGTTGTTTGATGTAGAACTGACAGTGCAAATACAGACACACTCAGAACTGACAGTCCTAATACAGGTACACTCAGAACTGAGAGGAGGCAGCGGTCTCCAATGGAGGGCTCTCTGCGCGGGAGTCCTCCCCTTATCTATTGGGGACTTGGCCTGGAGGGTGTTGCACGGGGCAGTCCCATGCAATAAGGTTTTAAGTAGGTTCACGGACTCCCAGGCCGCCTGCCTTTTCTGCAGCATGGAGGAGTCCGTGTTCCATGTATATATGGAGTGTGAGAGGTTGCAGCCCCTCTTCTACTATTTGAAGGGGCTGCTCCTCGATTTTTGGCTGCACTTCAGTCCCACGCTCCTGATCTTTGGTCACCTGGTGCAGAGGGGAGCGGGCAGATCGGGGGACCTCCTCGTAGGACTGCTCCTGGGTCTGGCCAAAGCGGCCACCAACTGGTCCAGGCAGCGGGCGGTCGAGGGGGTTGTTCGGCCCGACTGCCTGCCTCTCTTCCGCGGCCACATTTGTGTCTGGGTGGCCCTGGAGATAGAGCACGTGGTGTCAGCTGGCACGCTCGAGGCCTTCTGCGACTGGTGGGCACCGGAGGGACTGGAGTGCATAATAACCCCCAGCAACAAAATTTGAATTTAAGTTATTAAGTTTCCTTTGATATGTTTTTTTGTCAAGTTACAGTTTATTTGTTTATGGTCTATACCAAAAAAGTACACTCAGAACTGACAGTGCAAATACCGGGCTTTCAATGGTACAAAAGACTTGGCACTGAATTACATTTTTCTCTGGACAGAAGCATAGAATTCTAGCCCCCAAAACAGATATAAATCCCACAGTCACACTTAATAAAAATGCAATTTTCCCTATTCTGCTATTTTAACATTCATTGCTTTTAATTATAGCTCATTTTCTCTTATGAAAATACTCTTGTCGTGGCTAAGTTTGTTTGTTTTAAATATGGTGATTAAAAGGTGTAATTGTGTAAAAGAAATAGAACATAAGAACATAAGAAATAGGAGCAGGAGTAGGCCATTTGGCACTTCGAGCCTGCTCCGCCATTCAATAAGATCATGGCTGATAGGATAAAACAAGATTTAGTTACTGAATGATATATATGTATATTCATTTACTGAAAATTGATTAGAAGTTTCGAACACAAGCTACTTGAATGCAGCAAGAGGCAAATAATGAGCACTTTTGAAATTTTGGAAAACACAATTTTAAATAAATTGAGAAAATATTTTAAATTGAAACTAAATTCAACCTGTAATTATGTATTAAGATGTCAAATACATTGAAGTTAACTCAATAACCTGCAAAGAACTTACATGTTTTAGTTTTACTTTGGATGAAGTAACAATACTTGGTTCACATGGTGTTTGCAGGAACAAAAACATCTCATGAATCCGTTGGCATACTGTAAGGACGCGACTGCTGCCAACGAACCGGAAGTAGTTACGCATGCGCAGTTCCAGTTTTTGTTTGTTTGTTGTCGCCGGACTTCCCAAAATGAGGAATAAAGAAGCGGATAAAAAAATCGTTGTCAGGAGTCACTCCGTAGCTATAAATATTCAATATCTATAAATACTCAATATCTATAAGTAATTAATATCTGTAAATAACCAATGTTTATAAATAATCAATATCTATATACTCAATTTGTATAAATAATCAATATCTGTAAATAATCAACATCTAAAAATAATCAACATCTATAAATACTCACTATCTAAATAATCAATATCTATAAATAATCAATATCTGCAAATATCAATATCTGTAAATACTCAATATATTGAACACTTTAATAATCAATACTTTGAGAACGTTACCTGCTGCAGGATCAAGGTCCTTTATTAATGTTATTTTTTGTCAGTTATTTCTGAGTAGCTGTTTTAAACATAATTGTATTTGCAACATCACTAATTGTGAAAGACAATTATGTTTAAATCCGATTCTGCCGATGACACGTGGTATCTTGCTTTGATCTATATTGACATTCCTAGTTTTAAGAATTTCTCATTTATGTAAAATACAAGACAGATTTTTACATCTAATTGTTACCTAATTACTGCAGGCTTTTCTCGTCACTTTTATCGCAATAATTGTTGAAATACTCATCACTTTTATTGACCAAACAAAGACAAAGTTTGTAAATTTATGTTGTACTATGCAAATTAAAAGATTGTTCCACTTATTTCCAATTGTCTGATTAATATACCTCTAACATTTATATAAATCATTTTATGTAACATAAAGCCGGTAATAATTCAATGATTTGAGTCGTTTTCAAACACTGTTACAAACAGCATGCTTTAAACGGCTCGCAGTGCCCTTTGGGGATGGAAGCGGCAGCGTCCGTCAGGGGCCCCATTGAGGCGCTGTTTTTAAGAATGAGATTGTATGAAGAGTAAAGGCTGCAGAAACGTTTTCATTTATCCAAAAAGTTCCACCTTTTATCTTTGTTACGGACATGTGCTCAATTTCGGGGACTTGTATCTTTATCCTTACATGTGTGTTTAACCACACACATATATATAAATAGATATTGACCTCAGAAAGTAACATTTATCATTGGAGCGCAGTGAAAGCATGTTTTAAAGATCCGTGCTGTAAAGATGCATGTTATCTGCTGCCCGGGGTGTCTGAATTGCCTGGTAAACGAATCACTTCCCGCACCATTCCTTTACCCATTTTGCTCAGAGTTGGGCTGGAGCAGTTTGTTAATTGAGTTCGAATCCAGTCAGTGTCCGCACGGTTCAGGAGCGGCTGCACTTGTGAACTGTGTGGGAAAGTATTTGTTTTACAAAGGTAAGATTTTAATTGTAAATAAAAAGCATTTCAGCAATAAGTTTCCTGTTCGAGGTTTCTGTCTTGTTGGGGAAATATACCTTTTGTTGCTTCTGCAGAATTGAGAAATGAAAGGGGCGCTCGTTTGAAGCGGGTTTATTGCTGGGAATTTGGGAGATGCAGTCTGAGTTTAGTTTTTGAGAGTTTGGGAGATGCAGTCTGAGCTTAGTGTTTTGGAGATGCAGTCTGAGTTTAGTTTTTCGGAGTTTGGGAGATGCAGTCTGAGTTTAGTTTGGGGGATGAACAATGGGATGTTGGCCCTGGATTATGTTAATAAGGGGGCGGGCCGGCTCCGGGCTGGTCACGTGGGCTGTTCTTCGCGCCACTTTCGTAAAGCCGGACAGTCGGCGCGAGGCGGAGCCCGGCCCGGGGCCTGAGCCCGCGGCTCCCTCACCGCCCGAGCCTCCCTCACCGTCCGGAGACTCCTTCACCCCCCCCCGGACCCGGGGCTCCCTCACCGCCCGGCCCGAGCCCGCGACTCCCTCACCGCCGGAGCCCAAGACTCCCTCACCCCCGGGGCTCCCTCACCGCCCGAGCCCGGCCCGCGGCTCCCTCACCTCCGGGGCTCCTTCACCTCACCGGGCCTTAGCTTCACCGCCTGCGGATATCGCGGAGGAAGGTAAGCGCCGCTCTGAGCCGCCGGCCGGGTGTAGGCTGAGGCCCGGGGCCGAGCGTATCCCCGCGCGGTTACTGTTTAGACCGAGGACGGGGCTTTAATTGCCGCCGCGCCGGAGTTTGACCAGGCGGCCTCACCGCCGACTGCAGCGGGCGTGTTGTGAACGGGCTCAGGGTGCGGCGTGTTGTGAGCGGGCCCAGGGTGCGGCGTGTTGTGAGCGGGCGGTGCGGAGTGAGCCAGGGGGCCGGCCGGCCGGGCCGTGTGTTGCGGGCACATGGCGCGGGCGGCGGCCCCAGGCCCGGAGCCGAGGGCAGGCTGGCAGTGCGCCTGCGCTTGGGCCGCGTGGGCCGCCGGGAGCTGGAGTTCATTCATGAAGAACGCGGAGCGGGAACAGCATCGGGAGCGCGCGCCGTGCCCGCCCGCAGACCCTGGGGCGGAGTCTGTCCTCTCTCTCTCTCTCTCTCTCTTCCCCCCCCCCCCCCCCCCCGGGGCGGAGTTTGTCCCCCCCACCCCGGCCAGGTTGCAGCGTGTGGGGCGCCGGCTGGAATCACTCGGCCTGATCAACACGTGAAATTGGAATAAACAAACACACGTTACCCGGGGTTGGCGCAGATTCTGCAACTCCCGCGCTCTTCCAAATGTTGGCAAGTTTCTGCCTCTTGTATTTTAATTTTTTAAAGACTTGATTGCATTTAAAAATAAATAAAACTAAACCTGATTTGTAACACTTGTATATTTTAAAGATCTTTTAATTACTTGAAGCAGCCTCTTCTCCCCTGAGACCCAGGTTTCCTCCCCTCCTGGGTTTCGCGCTTTAATTCCATGTGCTGGGGTCCCTGCCCCGGGTTGTAATACCACCCGTTGGGGGATGGGCCCGAGACTGCATCCCGGCATCAGCTTTCTGCAACAGCCTCCGCCTTCAGAGCGAGTACGGAAGGTATTTAGAAATACCGATGTTACTTTGTTTCTAAGCTTCGTTAGATCGCTAACTAGTTAATGGGTTGGTTAATCTGCAATTTAAACTCCCAGTGATTTGCATTTTACACGCTGCAGATAGTGATTGTGGTAACTGGAAGCAGTTTTTGTAACTTGTGCAGATAATCTTGAAACTTTGAAGCACTCGTTTAAACAATGGGGCCGCCCCATTCTCTTAAAGTCGACTGATCCATCACAGTAAGCTAGCGTGTCCAGCGAGGTAAATGGTCGTCGCACTGTCGATCGGGAGTTATTTTAAAAGCAAGAAGTGCTGTTTAAACTGTATTACCGACCAGACGTGGGTTGTTTTTCTGCAAAGTATTTAGATATTTTTCACTGAAAATCAATGCAAACCACATGGCTGTGGTGGTTCTGTGTGAGGAGATGGGTGAGAAGTGTTCTGCAGGTTCAATTTGTAATGATTTAAAACACTAGCGCTAGCATATTTAGCAGTGGGAATACGTCACTAAGTTTGAATAACCTACAGCTTTCACGAATATGTCAAACAGCAGAAGTGAAAATGTATAAATCAGAACATGTATGTTCAAACTAGAAACAAAAAACATTGAAGGTTGTATTTCGAGAATTCTGGGCTCCGGGCCCCTCTTTATTCATTCTTGGGATGTAGGCTGACATTTATTGCCCATCCTTAGTTGCCCTAACAACTGAGTGGCTTGTTAGGCCACTTCAGAGGGCAGTTGGAGTAGGACGGGAGTTGCATATAGGCCAGACCAGGTAAGGACTGCATATTTCCTTCCTTTAACAACACTTAGGGTTGGGGTTTTATGACAATCCAACAGCTTTGTGCTCACTGACACCAGATTTTTGTTTCCAGATTTAAAAAAAAATTGAATTCAAATTCTCACTGCCAGAGGGATTTGAACTTCTGTCCTTTGGAGTATTAGTCCAGGTCTCTGGATTACTGGTTCAGTGACATACTCACTAGCTACCATACACATCCTACCCCTCAAGTTACCTGTCACTTGGAGCCCTCTGGACATCTGCTAGCTGGCTGCATGATGGCATGTTGCCTGTAAAGAGGGGAGTTAGATTGCTGATCTGTGATTTAGTAGTTAAAATTTAATTACCAAAACTTATTTTTGTTTCTAGTGGTCTTGTATTTGAGTTCTGCGTTAGTGTGAATGATGAATACAGTTAATCCGTTAGAGCGATTATATCAATTTTTAAAAAACATTAATTTGTACTTGTTCTTTGATTCATCCCAGCAGGTGTGAATATAAAGAGACCATCGGTTTGAAGATTTGGTGAATTGAGCATCAACTGCGAAGATTACAGCCCTGCACGGGATTTGCTCAGAGTTGTGCAAAAGTGCTTACAGTGCAGGTAGCAGGCTGCAACTACTGCAGTGCAAGCACTTCTTGCATTACCTTGGCAGATATGTTTAACTGCAACTAGCCCAGGCCTCCTAACCCCATCCTAACACTGCGCTGCTGTGTTACTTGCTTTGTGAGCCATGCATGCAGTTTGCTAACGTACCCCTTGTGTTAAGGTGCATCTAGTGCAGTTAGTGAAGTAGCTTAGAATCTACTGCCCTAAGTGCTCCTTCTGGCACAAGATGCTACGCAGTCAGCCTGGTAATCAGACTTGGCACATCTTACAGGATGCAAACTAAACTTTCTGTTGACAACTTAGGAGCACACTCACTGTTTAATGTGATTATTCTGCTTGTATCCTGTTCTGTAAATTACTTGGAAGCTTTGCTTTGAATTGAAGTGATTAGAGTTTAAGGACCAAGATGTGTTGCTTTGATTCTGCAGTATATTGAGTGTGAGATTACAGTAATTCATGGCTGTGTGCAGCCTGTAAATTTTTTAGAAGGTACTGTTACTACAATGGTCTGAAGGTAATCCACGAGCTGTACTGTAAAAACTATACATGGGAATAGTTTTTGAAAGGTGCATCAATCAATTTAGCATAATTGCTATGTCCCATGCACCATTTCGCTGTGGGAATGTGTGGTTTGTGTATCCAACCAATATTTAGCCTGCGAGGCAACCACACTCCCACCATTCTGTGCCACGTGTTGGCAGGGAGTCAGTTCTTTGCATGGCTAAGATCACGTGAGATGCGTTTACAGAACACTTGAATTCCCAAAGTAATTAATTGGGTGTCATGTTAAAACACCCTTTTCTATTCAAATATACAGAAAGTGGAGGTCAGGGTAAATTAAAGGGGGACAACACTGAGCCATTACAAGTCCAACCAAATCTTTGCCTCAGCCACATTATTAAGTCAAAGATGCCAACTTGCTTTCATTTGAAGATGTGCTTTAGTTGCAATTGCCTCAATGATACTCTTGCAACTCTCTGCCAGTTTTGCAGTTTTGTACTACAGGAAGAAGTGACCTGTGCAAATCTATGCAAAACTAGTAGGGAACTGTACTGCTGCTTGCTGTTTACCTTGGCTGCTGCCCCTTTATCTGCTTAGCGGGCAACCTTCAGGTGCTTTCCTTTTCACTAGCATTTCTCTTGACATCTACAGGAACGTCACCTGTCCATGCAGTACCAAAGTGCTCATAGTGCAGGTAGTAGTGTATGAAATCTACTGTAATATGAGCACTTGCAGTCATGCTAGACAAAAACACAGTGGTCTCAAGTGGTGGAGAAATGGAAATCATCATTGGTTACTGTTTACAGTTAGTTTTGCAGGTTTGCATCCAGCTGTCAAAGTACCAGGTGCTGTGCAAATCCATGCAAAACTGACTGTAGCAGTGGTTTCTGGAGAGCTGAAAGTTTTTTACCCAACCAGTGATGGTACTTGCGCCATGTTTGAACAATGCAGGCTGGTTTCTGCATGGGTGGGGATTTGTTGCATTGCTGGGTATTGTGTTAACAGTATTGCACTTGTCCCGGCCTGTGGAGGAAAAAAGGACTTGACGGCAAATGGACTGATTTTTGTCACTGATAAGTGTTTCCCTCCTTTCAGGAGTCTTGTCTCCCGTCGTCTTGCTGTTGTCGGGTGGATCACGATGCAATTTTGATTCTTTTTCTTTTGTAAAATTGCACGGTATCCATCTGTAATCCGCAAGACATTTGCATGATAAAGCTAAATATTTAATGGTTTATTGTTGGCCTTTATTGTGACTTTTAAAATAAAAGTTGACTAACTTTTGGCAGTCTTATTAAAGGTGGCAACTGGAGATCATTGCAACAGTGTTAGTATGCAAATTAGCTTGTACTTTTAAGGGAAATTTTAACAAGTACAATAGCCTACTGGCTGTGGTACTGGCCCAGCAACTGAAGTAAAAATCCAGGGCAAGTCTGGAGATTGAACTCAAAGATCTAGTAATTTGTGGACTGGTGCCAGGGGTAAAAAAAACCCACAATGAATGTTCTTCAGCAAAAGGAACCCCAACTGCATGTGACAGAAAACTTATCAATCTCAGTCTTGATTGGGGCGTTTCTCAAATTGTCAGCCTAAAAGATATCCCTTGACTATAGGTTTATTGCCCCAGATTCCAAATCTGTGAGCACAGCTATCTGAGCAAGTCAGTGATGACTACAACTTGTAGATTTGTACAAGTTCCTTTTTGCTGTCACCTAGTGCTCCTTGGACCTGCCTAAGCAAGACTTTACACTGGCCATTCAGGTGAATGCAGGTTGACATCTAGGAACAGAAATGCCCAGTTGCATTGTGCCTAAAGTTTTGCTTTTTTTTTATATTAAAGAAAAAGTGGATGGGTTGAAATGTTAAATTTCTTCTTGATGGGTTTAAGACAGCAACATGTTTCTTGAAAACTTGTATCTTCACTCCAGTCTAAACCTTTATAAATCACTAATTCGGCCTCAGCTGGAGTATTATGTCCAATTCTGGGCACCAGTTTCAGAAGGATGTCAAGCAATGTTCCCTTTAAGCTGTGTGGCCGCGCAGCGCTTCAGGGGTCCTGCGCTGCTGGTGACCTGGCTTTTAAATTGCAAAAACCGTGCATGTGTGGACTTTTGAATGGGCCATACAGCCCAAGAATAAATTGCAGGGAACGTTGATGTCTAGGCTTTGGAAAGGATGCAAAGGAGATTTACTAGAACGTACAAGGATGAGGGACTTCAGATATGTGGAGATTAGAGAAGCTGGGATTATTCTCCTTGGAGCAGAGCAGGTTATGGGGAAATTTAATAGAGGTGTTCAAAATTATATGGGGTATAGTAAATGAGGACAAAGTTTCCATTGGCAGGAATCCCTTGGCTCTCTACAGAACTTAAGTGTCTCATAGACATAGACATAGACATAGAAACTAGGAGCAGGAGTAGGCCATTCGGCCCGTCGAGCCTGCTCCACCATTCAATACGATCATGGCTGATCATCCAAATCCAGTACCCTGTCCCTGCTTTAATCCCCACAGTACACATATCCCACCCTACCCCCGTAACCCCACGTATTTAATTCCCCCTAACATATCCCATCCTATCCCCGTAACCCCACATATTTAATCCCCCCCTAACACTAAGGGTCAATTTATCATAGCCAAATCAACCTAACCCGCACATTTTTGGACTGTGGGAGGAAACCGGAGCACCCGGAGGAAACCCACGCAGACATGGGGAGAATGTGCAAACTCCACACAGACAGTCACCCGAGGCCAGATTCATCTCTGGTACCATTCTAGTAAATCACCTCTGCACTTCCCCACCCCCCTCCAAAAACCTGATAATTGAGCTTCACTTTGTCACATGATGCGACCATGTGTTTCTAGTTACTTGCCATTTTAATTCTCCGTCCTCTCCCTCTTGCACTGTTCCAATGAAGCACCTCATCTTTCAAGTAGGCACTTTGCAACCTTCCGGATTCCCATATTTTTGGACAGCAGATGCTGGTAATGGCTCTGCTGTTGCCATTTACAGTTCCTTTAGACCTGTCTTTTGTTTCTTGTCCCATAACCACCCCCTTTTTGCCTTGTACTATCATCCCTTTGTCATTTAATCACCCTATCCAGATGTACCCCATTCTTTCCTCCCCGTCTCTGTACTTGCTTAAAAACGGTTGCATCTGACAAAAGGTTGTCGGCCTGAAACACCACAGGTGATGCCTGACATGCTGAGTATTTCCAGCATTTTCTGTTTTTCTTTCACTTTATCACAGCTGAAATGATTGCCTACTTTCTAGAAATTCGTTACAGCCCAGGTTGACTGCGCAATATACGGCAGTGGAACTTGTCTATAGCCCATGTGACTGGCCGAATGGCTGTACTGTACAGGTGGCTGTTGTGTGGGATGCCGATTGAGGTTTGGCAATTGGGGGGGGTTCAGGGTATGAATCAGGCCTGAATTGTCAGCAGCGCGTGGTATTGAAAGAAACATCTTGAGCTAATGGAGCTGACAGGGTGATTGAAGTAAGTAATTCTGCAGGAATGGCTAGTGGATGTCAAATTGATTGTCTACCTAAGGAGACAATTTTATAAAGATGTGCAATTTCTTGTGTTACTTGTGCTTGCAGGAACTAGTGAATATATGCATGAACAATTAATTCCAAAGGTTATTTCCATTAAGGGAATTATAACAGGATCGGGAGTAGGCCAAACAGCCCCTTGAGCCTGTTAATGGCATTTGTGGCTGACCTGTACCTCGTCTCAATTTACATGTCTTTGCTCCTTATCCCTCGATACCTTACCAAACAAAAATCTATCATAGTGTGATACAGCACAGAAGGAGGCCATTCAGCCCATTGTGCCTGTGCCGGCTCTTAGATACAACTATTCAATTAGTCCCACTCCCTTGCTCTTTCCCCATAGTTCTGTAAATTTTTTCCCTTTGAGAATATATCGAATTCCCCTTTAAAAGTTACTATTTAATCTGCTTCCACCTTTTCAGATAGTGCATTTCAGATCATAATGCTGCATTTCCTCATGTCGCATCTGTTCTTTTGCCAAATCACCTTAAATCTGTGTCCTCTGGTTACTGACCCTTCTGCCATAGGAAACCATTTCTGCTTATTTACTCGTTATCAAAACTGTTCATGATTTTGAACACATATCAAAGCTCCACTTGCCACACTTCATTCCCCAGAACTAGATCTAGCACTGCTTTCTTACTCGGGCTGGAAACTGATAAAGGAATTACTCTTGTATACATTTCAGGAATCTATTAGCTGAGGCATAGAATATAAGAGCAGGGAGGTTATGCTAGACCTGTATAAAGCACTAGTTAGGCCACCGCTAGAGTACTGCGTACAGTTTTGGTCACCACATTACAGGAAAGATGTGATCACACGAGAGAGGGTACAGAGGAGATTTACGAGGATGTTGCCAGGATGAGAATTTTAGCTATATGAGGAAAGTTTAGCTGGGCTGGGATTGTTTTCTTTGGAACGGAGGAGACTGAGGGAGATTTAATTGAAGTGTATAAAATTGAGGGCCTAGATATGTCCTTCCTATCCACTCTATTTCCCTTAGCAGAGGTCAATACCAGGGGGCATAGATTTAAAGTAATTGGTAGAAGGATTAGAGGGGAGTTGAGAATTTTTCACCAGAGTGGATCTCACTACCTGAAAGGGTGGTAGAGGCAGAAACTCTCTGCATTTAAAAAGTACTTGGATATGCACTTTTAAGTGTCGTAACCTACAAGGCTATGGACCAAGAGCTGGAAAGTGGGATTTGGCTGGCGCTGACACAATGGGCTGAATGGCCTCCTTCTGTGGCGGAAATTTCTGATTCTATTCCTCTCCCTCTGCACTTTACACTGTTACTGTCCCAGTCTATAATGGGATAATTGAATTCCACCATTATCACTATATTGCTCTTGCATCTTTATGTAACTTTCCTGCCGATATTCACTAAGCTGCGCAGCTTGGGACCGGCTTTTCACTTAAATTTCATGCATGCGCAAAACGGCTGCGCACCCAAAAAAAATGAGGAACAACATTGTTGCCAGCTATTTGGCCTATAGTATA
This sequence comes from Squalus acanthias, assembly GCA_030390025.1. NCBI lineage: Eukaryota > Metazoa > Chordata > Chondrichthyes > Squaliformes > Squalidae > Squalus > Squalus acanthias. The sequence continues at coordinate 126,661,351 of CM059430.1, forward strand.
CACCCAGTAGCGTAGTAGCTCCTCTTGCTTAATTCTAAATTCTAACAGACAAGATTGACCCCTCAACTACCTCATCCTTTTTCAGTACTATAATTAATGTTTGATCAAAACTGCTGCCCACCCCTTTCCTATGTTTCCTGAATACCTTGTAACCAGGAATATTTTAAGTAACTGATCCTCCCCTTTGAGCCAGGTCTCTGATATTATCACTATATCATAGTTAACCATGTTCAATATCCCAACTGTCTAGCCTTTGGCCCTCCATTCACCATGACTTTTCTGTAGCTACTGATCTGTTTAAGCACACCCTTACCTCCACCTTTGCCCTAGTCCCCATTAAAACCATTACTCTCATCCTGGCCATTCCCCCTGGTACAGCTGTCATCTCTGCTCCCTTAAGTCCAAAGCATGCAGACTTGAATGGATATGGAGGGCAACTGGTTTAGCCATTCACTGCCAGATCTGGCTGGACCACATAAAGCGTTAACGGCTCCTGCTCTCATCTGCCAAAATTGCTCACTATTCAAGGATCATCCTGGAATGTAAAGATAACCCTTGGCTTCTTTTCTCTACTGCAAACCGTATTCTTAAACCCCTCTCCCCTCCACACTCTCCTCCAACAAATGTGAGGAGTTAATGGACTTTGTCATGAAGATTAAGACCATCCGACCAGCTGCCTCTGCCGCTTCCCTCCCTTCCCCAACCCACTGGGCCAAACTTACTGTAGGGTTCCTGCTGTCCTAGCCCTGAACTGTCATCTTTCTCTAGTTTCCGATCTCCCTGCATACCGTCTCAGAGCTCATCTTGTCCATGATACCCACCTGCCTCGACCTTATTCTCACTAAACTGCTGACTACCCAACTTCCCTTTCTGGCTTCCATGTTCGTTGATATTAACGGTTCTCTTTCCTCAGGTACTGTTCTTGCCCCATTCAAATCTGCTGACATCACTCCCTCCTCAAAAAACCAACCCTCGACCCCTCTGTCCTTGCAAACTACTGCCCTATCTCCAACCTCCCTTTCCTCTCCACAAAGTCCTTGAATGTGCTGTTGCCTCCCAAATCTGTGCCCATCTTTCCCAGAACCCCATGTCTGAATCCCTCAGATCAGGTTTCCACCCTGCCACGGTATTAAAACAGCTTTTCTCAAAGGCGCAAATGACTGTGTGTCTGTGACACAGGTAATTATCCCTCCTCGTCCTGCCTGCAGCCTTTAACACTGCTGACCACAGCATCCTCCCAACGCCTCTCCACCTTCGTCCAGCTAAGTGGGACAGCACTCGACTGGTTCCATTCTTGTATATTCAGTTATAGCCAGAGAATCACCTGCAATGGCTTCTCTTCCCACTCCCGCACAGTCACCTCTGGTGTCCCCCAAGGATCTATCTGCCCAACTCCTATTTCTCATCTACATACCGCCCCTCGGGGACATCATCTGAAAACACAGCATCAGTTTCCATATGTATGCTCAATGTTCCCTTTAAGCAGCTGTGCAGTTCTGGACCATCTGCACAGCTGGCTCACCAGCTTTTCAATGGGAAAAGCAGCACATGCACGGTGTTTTGAATGGGCCGCACAGCCCCTTAAAGGATTTTCAAATCCCTCTATGGCCTCGCCCCTTCCTATCTGTAATCTCCAAAAAAAAATGAACAGGAACACTGATGCCCAGCTCTACCTCACCACCACCTCTCTCGACCCCTCTACTGTCTCTTAAATGATCTGACTGCTTGTCCGACATCCAGTACTGGATGAGTAGAAATTTCTTCCAACAAAATATTGGGAAGACCAAAGCCATTGTCTTTGGTCCCTGCCACAAACTCCACTCCCTAGCCACTGACTCCATCCCTCTCCCTGGCAATTGTCTGAAGCTGAACCAGACTGTTAGCAACCTTGGTGTCATATTTGACCCCAAAATGAGTTTACGACCACATTTGTGCCATCATTAAGATTGTCTATTTCCACCTCCGTAACATCGCCGACTCTGCCTCAGCTGCTGAAACCCTCATCCATGCCTTTTGAGTATTCCAACACACTCCTGGCCGGCCTCCCACTTTCTACCCTCCATAAACTTGAGGTCATCCAAAACTCTGCTGCCCGTGTCCTAACTCTTATCAAGTCCTATTCACCCATCACCCCTGTGCTCACTGACCTAAATTGGCTCCTGGTTAAGAAATGCCTCGATTTTTAAAATTCTCATCATTATTTTCAAATCCCTCTATGGCCTCGCCCCTCCCTATCCTCCAATTCTGGCCTCTTGAGCATCCCTGAGTTTAGTTGCGCTACCATTGGCGGCCGTGCTTTCAGCTGCCAAGCCCCTAAGCTCTGGAATTCCCTCCCTAAACATGTATTTCCTCCTTTTAGGGTGATCCTTAAAACCTACCTCTTTGACCAAGCTTTTGGTCATCTGCCCTAATATCTCCATATATGTGGCCTGGTGTCAAATTTTTTAACACTTCTCTGGAGTGCTTTGTGACGTTGTAGTACGTTAAAGGTGCTATATAAATACAAGTTGTTCCACGTGGTAACTTGTGCCTGCAGCTCACAAACCTTATTTGGCATGCTACGTGCATTTATGCACATGCATGCCAAACTCCTCTTAGATGGCTTTGCATTTGCTGTCTGTCTGATTCCTCCTATTTCTGGACTATTCTTTACTGTAGTGATATTTGTCTCGTACTGCTCCGTGCACCTTGTTTCCCTCATGTTTCATCCTGGTGCCTATCCCCTGCCAAATTAGTTTAAACTCTTCCCCCACAGCACTAGTTGACCTCCCCATGAGGACATTGGCCCCAGCTCTGTTGAAGTGCAACCTGTCCATCTTAAACAGATCTCTCCATCCCTCTCCCTGGTCACGGCCTGAGGCTGAACTAGACCGTTCGCAACCTTGATGTCTTATTTGACCTTGAGATGAGGTTCCGAGCACATGTCCACGCCATCACCAAAACCGCCTACTTCCACCTCTGTAATGTCACCTGTCTCCACCCCTGCCTCAGCACATCTGCTGCTGAAACCCTCATCTGTGCCCTTGTTACCTTTTGACTTGACTCTTTCAAAGCTCTCCTGGCTGGCCTCCTTTCCTCCATAAACTTGAACTCATCCAAAACTGCTTCCTGTATCCTAACTTGCACCAAGTCTCATTCGCCCATTAACCCCTGTGCTCGCTGACCTACATTGGCTCCTGATCCAGCAACGTCTCAATTAAAAAAAATTCCCATCCTGGTTTTTAAATCCCTCCCTATCTCTAAGCCCCTACAACTCTGCGCTTCTCCAATTCTGGCCTCTTGCACATCCCACATTTTAATTGCTCCGCCATTGGCGTGCCTTCAGCTGCCTGGGCCGTAGGCTCTGAGATTCCCTTCCTAAGCCTCCTTTTAGGACACTCCTTAAAACCTACCTCTGGCCAAGTTTTTGGTCACTTGTCCGAATATTCCCTTGCGTGACTCAGTGTCTAATTTTGTTTAATGCTTCTGTGAAGCCCCTTGGGATGTTTTACTACGTTAAAAGCGCAGTATAAATGCAAGTTGTCCCAGAACTAGTCCCGACGGCCCAGGAATCTGAAACACTCCTTCCTGCACCATTTCTCCAGCCACACTTAACCTGTCTTATCCTACTATTTCTAGACTCGATACTTTCCATCAATTTCAGTCTTGAAAATTTCAATTGACCCAGCAGCCACAATGAGTTCCAGAGTTCCACTATCTTTTATCTGTGAGGGAAAAAGTGCTTCCTGATTTCACTCCTAAATTGCCTAGCTCTAATTTTAAGGATTATGCCTGCTTGTTCTGGATTCCTCCACCAGAGGAAATAGGGTAGGTCCCTTTATCATCTTAGAAATCATAGAATAATAGAAATCAGTTGGATCACCCCATAACCATCTAAACTTGGCAATACAAGCCAATTCTATGCAAGTTGTCCTCGTACTTTAAGCCCTGTATCACTCTGGTGAATCTGCACTTCAGCCCTTCCAAGGCCAATATGTCTTTCCTGCAGGTTGGTGCCTAAAACGGAACACAGTACTTTAGTTTTGGACACCAAATGGTAGAGTCTGGAATTTGCTCTTTACAATATTACCATAAGAACACTTAACCACTTCATAGGATGTTCCTCTGTCCACTATTTCAGTGGTTGTTAATCTGTTCAGTCATTAAGTCAAGCGGCCATGGATTTAATCTCTTTAGATATACAATACAATGGTAGATAAAATTCAATATGGACAAATGGAAAGTACTGTAGTTATGAGGGTGATGCTGAAGAAGTTTTGAAGGCTTAATGGACAGGGCACTGAACATTTCCAGCCACCATGCAGTTGTACCTAGGTGGTGAGCACCTGATGAATAAATGGATTGTCAGAGGCTGGTTCAGAAAAGGGTTCACATTTTTTTGTGGGGCCAGCAGGCACAAGTGTGCTCTTCCTCGTACACAAAAATAATGGCCTGCAGCTGACCACAGGGTAGGTATTCTGTGCTGGGCCACTGTGCCAATCCCCTTCTGTGCAACTCTCCCTGTTTTTAACTAACTAAATTAAGTTAAGACTGCAAGGGGACATAGGCTAGTAGAATGGGCAGACAAGTGACAGATGGAATTTAATACAGAGAAGTGTGAGGTGAGGCATTTTGGCAGAAGGAACAGGGAGAGGCAATATACACTTAATGGCACAGTTTTAAAGAGTGTGCAGGGACAGAGGGATCTGGGAGTTAATGTGCATACATCCCTGAAGGTGGCAGGACATATTGAGAGAGTGGTTAGCAAAGCATATGGGATCTTGAGCTTCGTAAATAGAGGTATTGAGTACAAAAGTAGAGAAGTTATGTTGAACCTTTTATAATGCGCTGGTTCGGCTGCAACTGGAGTATTGCGTCCATAGAATCATAGAAAGTTACAGTACGGAAGGAGGCCATTTCAGCCCATCATGTCCGTGCTGGCCAACAAAGAGCTACCCAGCCTAATCCCACTTCCCAGCTCTAGGTCCGTAGCCCTGCAGGGTACAGCATCCCAAGTGCACATCCAAGTACTTTTTAAATGTGGTTAGGGTTTCTGCCTCTAACACCCTTTCAGGCAGTGAGTTCCAGATCCCCACAACCCTCTGGGTGAAGAAATTTCCCCTCAAATCCCCTCTAAACCTCCCACCAATTACTTTAAATCTGTGCCCCCTCATTTTTGACCCCTCTGCTAAGGGAAATAGGTCCTTTCTATCAACTTTATCGAGGCCCCTCATAATTTTATACACCTCAATAAGGTCTCCCCTCAGCCTCCTCTGTTCCAAGGCAAACAGACCCAGCCTATCCAGTCTTTCCTCATAGCTAAGATTCTCTACTCCCGGCAACATCCTTGTAAATCTCCTCTGTACCCTCTCTAGTGCAATCACATCTTTCCTGTAATGTGGTGACCAGAACTGCACGCAGTACTCTAGCTGAGGCCGAACTAGTGTTTTATACAGTTGGAAGCATAACCCCCCCCCAGCTCTTGTATTCTATGCCACGGCTAATAAAGGCAAGCATTCCGTATGCCTTCTTAACCACTTTATCTACCTGGCCTGCTACCTTCAGGGATTTGTGGACATGCACTCCAAGGTCCCTTTGTTCCCCTACACTACTCAGTGTCCTACCATTTAATGTGTATTTCCTTGTTAGCCCTCCCCAAATGCATTACCTCACACTTCTCCAGATTGAATTCCATTTGCCACTGTTCTGCCCACCTGACCAAATTAATGATATCTTCCTGCAGTCTACAGCTTCCTTCTTCAGTATCAACCACATAGCCGATTTTAGTATCATCTGCAAACTTCTTAATCATACCCCCTGTATTCAAGTCTAGATCATTGATATATACCACAAAAAGCAAGGGGCCTAGTACTGAGACCTGCGGAACCCCACTGGAAACAGCCTTCCAGTCACAAAAATACCCATCAACCATTACCCTCTGCTTCCTGTCTGAGCCAGTTTTGAATCCAACTTGACACTTTGCCCTGGATCCCATGGGCTTTTAACTTCGTGACCAGTCTGCCATGTGGAACCTTATCAAAAGCCTTGCTAAAGTCCATATACACTACATCAAACGCACTACCCTCATCTACTCTCCTTGTTACCTCCTCAAAAAATTCAATGAAGTTTATCAGACACGACCTTCCCTTAACAAATCCGTGCTGACTATCCTTGATTAATCCGTGTCTTTCTAAATGAAGATTTATCCTGTCCTTCAGAATTCTTTCCAATAATTTTCCCTCCACCAAGGTTAGGCTGACTGGCCTGTAATTAATCGGTCTATCCTTTTCTCCCTTTTTAAACAAGGGTACCACATTAGCGTCCAGTTCTGGTCACCACACTTTAGGAAGGATGTGAAGGCCCTTGAAGGGTGCAGAGGAGATTTATCAGAATGGTCCCGGGGATGGGGGATCTTAGCTACAAGGACAGGTTGGAGAAGCTGGGTTTGTTTTCATTAGAGCAAAGGAGGTTGCGGGGTGATTTGATAGAGGTGTACAAGATTGGATAGGCTAGACGGGGAAAGGCTGTTCCCACTAGTTGATGGTACAAGGACTAGGGGACACAGATTTAAGGTTTTGGGCCAGAGATGTGAGGGAAATCTTTTTTACGCAGTGGTGAGGACCTGGAACTCGCTGCCGACGGAAGTGGTGGAAGCGGAGACACAATGTCTGCAAGGGGAGACTGGATAGGCACTTGAGGGAAATAAACTTGCAGGGCTACAGGGATAGAGCGGGGGGATGGGACTGACTGGAGTGCTCTACAGAGAGCCAGCACGGACTCGATGGGCCGAATGGCCTCCTTCTGTGCCATTATGACTGACTAATTGCTTTTGGCTTAGATTGCCAATCGAGGTGCTAGATATCCTGTATGGCAAGCTTTTTTTAAAAATTTGTTCCTGGGATGTGGGTGTCCCTAGCAAGGCCAGAATTTATTGTCCATCCCTAATTGCCCTTGAGAAGGTGGTGGTGAGCTGCTGCTTTGAACCGCTGCAGTCCGTGTGGTGAAGCTGCTCCCACCTTGCTGTTATGGAGGGAGTTCAGGATTTTGACCCAGTGATGATGAAGGAACAGCGATATATTTCCAACTCGGGATGGTGTGACTTGGATATGATGGTGTTTCCATGCCCTGCTGCCCTTGTCCTTTTAGGTGGTAGAAGTCGTGGGTTTGGGAGATGCCTTGGCGAGTTGCTGCAGGCGCATCTTGTAGATGCTACACACTGCAGCCATGGTGCGCCGGTAGTGGAGGGAGTGAATGTTTAAGGTGGTGGATGGGGTGCCAATCAAACGGGCTGCTTTGTCCTGGATGGTGTGGAGCTTCTTGAGTGTTGTTGGAGCTGCATTCATCCAGGCAAGTGGAGAGTATAACATCAGACTCCTGACTTGTGCCTTGTAGATGGTGGAAAGGCTTTGGGGGAGTAGGGAGGTGAGACACTAGTTGCAGAATACCCAGCCTCTGACTTTCTCTTGTAGCCACAGTATTTACCTGACTGGTCCAGTTCAGTTTCTTGTCAATAGTGTCCCCCAGGATGTTGATGGTGGGGGATTTGGCGATGGTAATGCCGTTGAATGTCAAGGGGCGGTGGTTAGACTCTCTTTTGTTGGATATAGTCATTGTGTGGCGCAAATGTTACTTGCCACTTATCAGCCCAAGCCTGAATGTCACCCAGGTCTTGAAGCAGTCCATGCCCGCATGCAGCATTATCTGAGGAGTTGCGAATGGAACTGAACACTGCGGTCATCAGCGAATATCCTCACTTCTGACCTTATGATGGAGCGAAGGTCATTGATGAAGCAGCTGAAGATGGTTGGTCCTAGGATACTGCCCTGAGAAACTCCTGCAGTGATGTCCTGGGGCTGAGATGATTGGCCTCCAACCACCACAACTATCTTCCTTTGTGCCTCCAGCCAGTGGAGAGTTTTCCCCCTGATTCCCAATTACTTCAATTTTACTGGTGCTCCTTGATGCCACAATCTGCCAAATGCTGCCTTGATGTCAAAGGCAGTCACTCTGAACTCACCTCTGGAATCAGCTCTTTTGTCCATGTCTGGAGCTGAATGGTCCTGGCGGAATCCAAACTGAGCATCAGTGATTGGTGAGTAAGTGGCGCTTGCTAGCACTGTCAACGACACCTTGCATCACTTTGCTGATGATTGAGAGTAGACTGATGGGGCAGTAATTGGCCAGATTGGACATAGCTGGGCAGTTCTCCACATTGTCGGGTAGTTGTGGCTGTACAGGAACAGCTTGGCTAGAGGTGCCTCGACAACATCAGCACGACAACCAGGATGTTGTCGAGGCCCATAGCCTTTGCTGTATGCAGTGCGCTCAGCCGTTTCTTGATGTCGCGTGGAGTGAATTGAATTGGTTGAAGACTGGCTTCTGTGATGGTGGGGACCTCGGGAGTAGGCCGATATGGATCATCCACTCGGCACTTCTGGCTGAAGATGGTTGGAAACACTTCAGCCTGGTCTTTTGCACTCGCGTGCTGGGCTCCGCTATCACTGAGGTTGGGGATATTCATGGAGCCTCCTCCTCCTGTTAGTTGTTTAATGGTCCACCACCATTCATGATTGGATGTGGCAGGACTGCAGAGCTTTGATCTGATCTGTTGGTTATGGGATCGCTTAGCTCTGTCTATAGCATGCTGCTTTTACTGTTTAGCATTCATGCAGTCCTGTGTTGCAACTTTCCCAGGTTGGCATCTCATTTTTAGGTATGCCTGGTGCTGCTCCTGGCATGCTCTTCTGCACTCCTCATTGAACCAGGATGGGTCCCCTGGCTTGATGGTAATGGTAGAGTGAGGGATATGCTGGGCCATGAGGTTACAGATTGTGGTGGAATACAATTCTGTGGCTGCTGATGGCCCACAGCACCTCATGGATGCCCAGTTTTGAGCGGTTGGATCTGTTCTGAATCTATCCCATTTAGCACGGTGGTAGTGCCACACAGTACGATGGATGGTGTCCTCAGTGTGAAGACGGGACTTCATCTCCACAAGGACTGTGCGATGGTCACTGCTACCAATACTGTCATGGACAGATGCATCTGTGACAAGTAGATTGGTGAGGACGAGGTCATGTAGGTTTTTCCCTCATGTTGGTTCTCTCACCACCTGCCGCAGGCCCAGTCTGGCAGCTATGTCTTTCAGGACTCGGCCATCTTGGTCAGTAGTGGTGCTACCGAGCCACTCTTGGTGATGGACATTGAAGTCCCCCACCCAGAGTACATTCTGTGCCCTTGCTACCCTCAGTGCTTCTTCCAAGTGGTGTTCAACATGGAGGAGTACTGATTCATCAGCTGAGGGAGGGCAGTAGGTGGTAATCAGCAGGAGGTTTCCTTGCTCATGCTTGACCTGAAGCCATGAGACTTCATGGGGTCCGGAGTCTGTGTTGAGGACTCCCAGGGCTACTACCTCCCGACTGTATACAACAACAACTTGCATTTATATAGTGCCTTTAACGTAGTAAAACCAGTGTAGGTCAGCGAGCACCGGGGTGATGGGTGAACGGGACTTGGTGCGAGTTAGGAAACGGGCAGCCAAATTTTGGATGACCAAGTTTACGTAGGGTAGAATGTGGGAGGCCAACCAGGAGTGTGTTGGAATAGTCAAGTCTAGAGGTAAAGGCATTGAGGGTTTTAGCAGCGGATGAACTGAGGCAAGGGTGGAGACGGGTGATGTTATGGAGGTGGAAATAGGCGGTCGTAGTTATTCAACGGATATGTGGTAGGAAGCTCATTTCGGGGTCAAATATGACTCCAACATTGCGAACAGTGTGGTTCAGCCTCAGACCAATGTTAGGGAGTGGGATGGAGTCAGTCGCTAGGGAACAGACAGGCACCGAAGACAATGGCTTCGGTGTTCCCAGTATACCACTGTGCTGCCACCTCTGGTGGGTCTGTCCTGCCGGTGGGACAGGACATACCCAGAGATGGTGATGGAGGAGCCTGGGACATTGGCTGAAATGTACGATTCTGTGATTATAACTGTCAAGCTGCCCACTGGCATCCGTTGCGCGCTTGGCAGCTTGCTCGAATAGATGAGGCCCAAACCTGAACATGCTGCTCGGCCACTCTGCTGACTTGGGTGGAAGTTGAAAATCCTCCAACCCATTTGGCAAGGTACAAGAGCTCCGCTCGTATTTTATACAGGTGGTCTTTCCAGTAACTTTATTCGCATCACATACACAACATTTTAAATGTCTAGACATCTGTCACTTTCAATTAACACTTTACATTCTCAGTAACAATTCAATCCCCAACTATTAATTGAGATGACGATGACTGCAACGGCAACAGTTTGTGTTTATGTAACGTCTTTAACACAGAATCACACTGCACAGAAGGAGGCCATTCGGCTCGTTGTGCCTGTCCTGGCTCTTTGAATGAGCTATCCAATTAATACCACTCCATTGCTCTTTCTCCATAGTCCTGCACATCTCCTTTTCAAGTGTATATCCAATTCCCTTTTGAAAGTTACTATTGAATTCCCTTTCAGGGACTGCATTCCAAAAAAAAATTCTCATCTTCCCTCTGGTTATTTTGCCAATTATCTTAAATCAGTGTCCTCTGGTTACTGACCCTCCTGTCAGTAGGAACCATTTCTCCTTATTTACTCTAATTAAAACCGTTCAAAATTTTGAACACCTATTAAATCACCATTAATCTCTGCTCTAAGGCAAATAATCCCAGTTTCTCTAGTCTCTCCATATAACTGAAGTCCCTCATCCCTGGTATTCTAGTAAATCTCCTCTGCACCCTCTTCAAGGACTTAACATCCTTCCTAAACTGGCCACAATACTCCATCTGAGGCCCAACCAGTGTTTTATAAAAGTTTAGCACAACTTCCTTGCTTTTGTATTCTGCCTCTATTTATAAAGCCAAGGATCCCATATGCTTATTTTAATGGCTTTATCAACTTGTCCTGCCACTTTCACAAATGAGTGTATGTGAACCCTCGGGTCTCTGTTCCTGCACCCCCAGTAAAACTACTATTTTTAGTCTATATTATAGCAAAATACTGCAGGTACTGGAAATCTGAAATAACAACAGAAAATGCTGGAAACACTCAGCAGGTCAGGCAGCATCGAAGAGAGAAACAGAGTTAACGTTTGGGTCGAAGACCCTTCGTCAGAACATCAGCCATGACCCCTGTCTCCATAAGAAAAATCTCTTTTTGGTCCCTAATCAGCCCCACCCTTCCTTTGACTATCATTAACTTTAGTGTTACCTGTTAATCTATTTTCATACACTCTCTCTGCCCCCTTATTTCCTTTTTCAGTTCTCTGCACTTCTTGTATTCTGCTTGATTCTCTACTGTATTATGAACCTGACATTTATCATAAGCCTCTCTTTGATTCATTTTAATCTCAATTTCTTTAGTCATCCAGGGAGCTCTAACTTTGGATGCCCTTACTTTCCCCCCTCATAGTTCGGATACAGACAAAACACATTTCTATCACCTCCTTGAAGGTCTCCCATTGCTCATTTACTGTTTGACCTGCCAATCTGTTTCCAATCCACCTCGACCAGATCCCTTTTCAACTCACTGAATCTAATCCTCTTACAGTTGAGTATCTTTGTTCCTTGTCCTTTTCCATAACTACTGTAAACCTAATATTATGAGCACTGTTTGCCAAATGCTCGACCACTGAAACATGCTCCACTTACCCCATTTCATTCCCTAGAACCAGATCAAGCCACTGCTTCCTTCCTCGTTGGGCTGGAAACATTCTGATCAAGAAAGTCCTGCATACATTTCAGGAATTCCTCCCCCTCTTTGCCCATCACTTTTTTTCCCCTGTCTATATTATGACAATTGAAGTCCTCCATCATCACGACTCTATTGTTTTTACATCTTTTTGAAATTTGCTCCTCTATCTCCTTCCCGTTATTTGGTGGCTTATGGTATACAGCAGGCAGTATAATAGCTCCTCTTCTGCTCCTTAACTCTAACCAAATAGATTCTGTCATTGAATCCTTAAGCACATCACCCCTTTCCAGGGCTGTAGCAGTATAGAGTCAGAGTTATACAGCACAGAAAGAGGTCCTTCGGCCCATTGTGTCCGTGCTGGCCATCAAGCCCTGTCTATTTTAATCCCATTTTCCAGCACTTGGTCTGTAGCCTTGTATGCTATGGCGTTTCAAGTGCTCATCTAAATGCTTCTTGAATGTTGTGAGGGTTCCTGCCTCTACCACCCTTTCAGGCAGTGAGTTCCAGATTCCAACCACCCTCTGGGTGAAAAAGTTTTTCCTCAAATCCCCTCACCTTGAAACTATGCCCCCTGGTTATTGACCCCTCTACTAAGGGGAAAAGTTCCTTTCTATCTACCCTATCTATGCCCCTCATAATTTTGTACACCTCAATCAGGTCCCCCCTCAGCCTTCTCTGCTCTAAGGAAAACAACTCCAGCCTGTCCAGTCTCTCTTCATAGCTGAAGCGCTGCAGCCCAGGTAACATCCTGGTGAATCTCCTCTGCACCCTCTTCAATGCAATCACATCCTTCCTATAGTGTGGCGACCAGAACTGCACACAGTATTCCAGCTGTGGCCTAACTAGCGTTTTGTACAGCTCCATCATAACCTCCCTGCTCTTATATTCTATGCCTCGGCTAATGAAGGCAAGTATCCCATATGCCTTTTTAACCACCTTATCTACCTGTCCTGCTGCCTTCAGGGATGCACACCAAGGTCCCTCTGATTCTCTGTCCTTCCTAGGGTCCTACCATTCATTGTGTATTCCCTTGCCTTGTTAGTCCTCCCAAAATGCATCACCTCACACTTTTCAGGGTTAAATTCCATTTGCCACGGTTCTGCCCATCTGACCAACCTGTCTATATCGTCCTGTAGCCTGAGGCTTCCCTCCTCGCTATTTACCACCCCACCAATTTTCGTGTCATCTGCAAACTTACTGATCATACCTCTACATTCATATCTAAATCATTAATGTACACTACAAACAGCAAAGGACCCAGCACCGATCCCTGCGGTACACCACTGGACACAGGCTTCCAGTCACAAAACAACCTTCGACCATCACCCTCTGCCTCCTGCCACTAAACCAATTTTGGATCCAATGTGCCAAGTTGCCCTGGATCCCATGGGCTTTTATCTTCTTGACCAGTCTCCCATGCGGGACTTTGTCAAAAGCCTTACTGAAGTCCATGTAGACCACATCAACTGCACTACCCTCATCCACACACCGAACCACCCCCTCAAAAAATTCAATCAAATTGGTCAGACATGATCTCCCCCTGACAAAGCCATGCTGACTATCCTTGATTAATCCTTGCCTCTCCAAGTGGAGACTAATTCTGTCCCTCAGAATTTTTTCCAATAATTTCCCTACCACTGATGTTAGGCTCACTGGCCTGTAATTCCCTGGTTTATCCCTACTACCCTTCTTGAATAATGATACTACGTTAGCTGTTCTTAAGTCCGCTGGCACCTCCCCTGTGGCCAGAGAGGTTCTGAAAATTTGTGTCAGAGCCCCTGTAATCTGCTCCCTTGCCTCACAGCAGCCTGGGATACATCTCGTCTGGGCCTGGGGATTTATCCACTTTTAAGCCTGCTAAAACCGCTAGTACCTCCCCCTGCCTGATTTCTATACCTACATCGTCCTTCTCCATAGTGAACACAGATGCAAAAATTTCATTTAAAACGCCACCTCCATCTTCTGGCTCTATACACAGATTGTCACTTTGGTCCCTAATGGGCCCTACTCTTTCCCTGGTTATCCTCTTGCCCTTAATATACTTATAAAACACCTTGGGATTTTCCTTTATTTTGCCCGCCAGTGTTATTTCATGCCCCCTCTTCGCTCTCCTAATTTCTTTTTTAATTACCCCCCTGCACTTTCTATACTCCTCTTGGGCTTCCACTGTTTTTAGTCCTTTGTATCTGCCAAAAGCCTCCCTTTTTTTCCTAATCCATTCTTGTATATCCCTTGACATCCAGGGTTCCCTGGGCTTGTTGGTCCCACCCTTGACCTTTATGGGAACATGTTGCCGTTGTACTCTCTCTTTCCTTTCTGAAAGACTCCCACTGCTCTGATGTGGATTTTCCTACAAGTAGCTGATCCCAGTCCACTTTGGCCATATCCTGCCGTATCATATTAAAATCGGCCTTCCCCCAATTTAGAACCTTTATCTCCGGTCCATCTTTGTCCTTTTCCATGACTACCTTAAATCTCACCGAATTATGGTCACTGTCACCAAAATGCTCTCCTACTGACACTTCTACCACTTGCCTGGCTACATTCCCTAGAATTAGGTCCAGTCCCACCCCCTCTCTTGTAGGACTTTCTACATGCTGGCTCAAAAAGCTCTCCTGGATGCACTTTAAGCATTCCGCACCCTCTAAGCCTTTCACACACTGACTATCCCAGTTAATGGGGAAGTTGAAATCCCCTACTATTATTACCCTATTATTTTTACACTTCTGAGATTTGCCGACATATCTGTTCCTCTATCTCCCCCTGACTGTTTGGGGGCCTATAGTACACTCCCAGCAAAGTGCTTGCCCTCTTTTTGTTTTTAAGTTCCACCCATATGGCCTCATTAGAGGAACCTGCTAAGATATCATCCCTCCTTACAGCAGTAATTGGCTCCTTGATTAATATTGCGACACCCCCTCTTTTACACCCCCCTCTGTCTCGCCTGAAGATTCTATACCCCGGAATATTGAGCTGCCAGTCCTGCCCCTCCCTCAACCATGTCTCTGTGATAGCAACAATATCATACTCCCATGTGTTCATCAACACCTTCAATTCATCTGCCTTACTCGCAAGACTCCTTGCATTAAAATAAATGCCATCCAGCCTTGCCATACTCCTTTGTGCCGTTACATATTTGCTCTGCCTTCCAGGCTGACTTGTTTTTTCCTCTATATTTGGCTGTGCATCACCCCCTACTATAGCTCCACTCCGTATCCCATCCCCCTGCCAAGTTAGTTTAAACCCCCCCCCCAACAGTACTAGCAAACCTCCCCGCAAGGATGTTGGTTCCGTTCCGGTTCAGGTGCAACCCGTCCGACTTGTACAGGTCCCACCTTCCCCAGAAGCAGACCCAGTGATCCAGGAAACTAAAGCCCTCCCTCCTGCACCAACTCTTTAGCCACGCATTCATCTGCTCTATCCTCCTATTCCTATACTCACTAGCACGTGGCACCGGGAGTAATCCAGAGATTACAACCTTTGAGGTCCTGCTTTTTAATCTGCTACCTAGCTCCCTAAATTCTTGTTGTAGGACCTCATCCCTCTTTCTACCCATGTCGTTGGTACCAATGTGAACCACGACCTCTGACTGTTCGCCCTCCCCCTTCAGAATGCCCTGCAGCCGTTCAGTGACATCCTTGACCCTGGCACCAGGGAGGCAACATACCATCCTGGAATCACGTCTGCGGCCACAGAAATGTCTATCTGTTCCCCTTATGATAGAATCCCCTATCACTATTGCTCTCCCACTCTTTTTCCTCCCCTCCTGTGCAGCTGAGCCAGTCATAGTGCCACAGACTTGGCTCTTGCTGCATTCCCCTGAGAAACCCTCTCCCCCATCAGTATCCAAAACGGAAAATCTGTCGCAGAGGGAGATGGACCCAGGGGACTTCTGCACTACCTTGCTAGTTCTTTTACTCTGTCTGGTGGTCACCCATTCCCTGTCTGCCTGTGCACTCTTTACCTGCGGTGTGACCACCTTGTTAATTGTGCTATCCATGAAGATCTCAGCTTCGCGGATGCTCCAATGACTCCAGCCGCAGCTCCAGCTCCGAAACGCGGATTTTGAGTAGCTGCAGCTGGAGACACTTCCTGCACATGTGTTCGCCCTGGACACCTAAAGTGTCCCTGACTTCCAACATAGCACAGGAGGAGCACTCCACGTTGCCGAGCTGCCCTGCCATGTCCTACCCTTAATTTACTCCCTTTAAATTAAAGAATATTAAATACACTAGGGACCTTACTTCCCTTTAAACACTACTTACTCCAAATTGGAGACATTACTTTTAGTTTAATGACTAGAATGTAGAAATACTCACCGCTGGTTCTCTGCCCCCTCCTGTGCAGCTTTTTAGCTCTTGCTCTCCTGGAAGCTGACAAGGAAGGAACACCTCCCTCCCTCCCTCCCTCCCTCCCTCCCTCCCTCCCTCCCTCCCTCCCTCCCTCCCTCCCTCCCTCCCTCCCTCCCTCCCTCCCTCCCTCCCTCCCTCCCTCCCTCCCTCCCTCCCTCCCTCCCTCCCTCCCTCCCTCCCTCCCTCCCTCCCTCACTCACTCACTCACTCACTCACTCACTCACTCACTCACTCACTCACTCACTCACTCACTCACTCACTCACTCACTCCATGAGAAATTGCACTCTAGCCTCCCCTATTTATACTGCTGAGATTTAAATGAGTGAGCTCTCTGGCAGTTACAGAACCAGATTAGACCACTTAATTAATTACTCTCACCTGCTGTCCAGCACAGAGCTTGCTTAGCCCTGCCCAAGCCTGGAAGAAACTTAAAACTTGAAACAGTAAATTTAAATGCTAATTGCAAGCACACAAGACTAGAATTTATAAAAATAAGAGATTAACGTTTAAGATTTACTCCCTCACTCACCAAACTCGCAGTTTAACACTGTTCCAATCTGCACTGTTACCTGCGCCCTCTTTTTTTCCCTTCCCTATTCCTCCTGAATGCATTGTAGCCAGGAATGTTAAGATCCCATTCCTGCCCTTGTTTGAGCCAGGAGTCTGTTATTGGCACCAATGTTCCCCCTAATTTTAAATTTGGGTGTGCGGACCCTTTAATGGGCTGCGCGGCCAATTCAAAGTTTTGGTGTATGAGTGTATGAAAATAGATTAACAGGTAACACTAAAGTATTTTATAAACATATAAATAGTAAAATGATAGTCAAAGGAAGGATGGGGCTGATTACGGACCAAAGTTTAGGTTGGGCCTATACTCATTGGAATTTAGAAGAATGAGAGGTGATCTTATTGAAACATAAGATACTGAGGGGGCTCGACAAGGTAGATGCAGAGAGGATGTTTCCCCTCGTGGGGAAATCTAGAACTCGGGCATAGTTTCAGAATAAAGGGTCGCCCTTTTAGAACTGAGATGAGGAGGGATGTCTTCTCTGAGGGTCGTAAATCTGTGGAATTCTCTGCCCCAGAGAGCTGTGGAGGCTGGGTCATTAAATACATTTAAGGTGGAGATAGACAGATTTTTGCAAGATAAGGGAGTGAAGGGTTATGGGGAGCAGGCAGGGAAGTGGCTTTGAGCCCAAGACCAGCCATGATCTTATTGAATGGCAGAGCAGGCTCGAGGGGCCAAGTGGCCTATTCCTGCTCCTATTTCTTATGTTTTGCACATGCGCAAAATTTCACATTGGAAAAGCAGGTCCCGGGCGGTGCGGTATTGACAGACGGCCACGTAGCTTAGAGGGAACGTTCATTGGCACTATCGAATCTTAGAAATTTATACACGGAAGGAGGCCATTCGGCCCATCGTGTCTGTGCTGGCCGAAAAAGAGCATTCCAGCCTAATCCCACTTTCCAGCTCTTGGTTCCGTAGCCCTGTAGGTTACGGCACTTCAAGTGCATATCCAAGTACTTTTTAAATGTGATGAGGGTTTCTGTCTCTACCATCCTTTCAGGTAGTGAGTTTCAGACCCCCACCACCCTCTGGGTGAACAAAGTTCTCCTCAAGATGCGGTTACCAGGATACGGACCAAGAGCTGGAAAGTGGGATTAGGGTTGACAACTCTTTGTCGGCCGGCACGGACAAGATGGGCCGAATGGTGGCCTCCTGTGCTGTAAATTTCTTTGATTCAACTCCCCTCTAATCCTTCTACCCATTACTTTAAATCTATGCCCCCTGGTTATTGACCTCACTGCTAGGGGAAATGGGTCCTTCCTATGCACTCTATCTAGACCCCTCATAATTTTATACACCACAATCAAGTCTCCCCTCAGCTGTCTCCTGTTCCAAAGAAAACAACCCGAGCCTATCCAGTCTTTCCTCATAGCTAAAATTCTCCAGTCCTGGCAACATCCTCGTAAATCTCCTCTGTACCCACTCCAGTGCAATCACATCTTTCCTGTAATGTGGTGACCAGAAATGTACACAGTATTCTAGCTGCGGCCTAACTAGTGTTTTATACAGTTCTAGCATAAGTTCCCTGCTCTTATATTCTGTGCCTCGGCTAATAAAGGAAAGTATCCCGTATGCCTTCTTAACCACCTAATCTACCTGTGGGATCTGTGGACATGCACTTCAAGGTCCTTCTGTTCCTCTATACTTCTCAGTATTCTACCATTTATTGTGTATTCCCTTGCCTTGTTAGCCCTCCCCAAATGCATTACCTCACACTTCTCTGGATTGAATTCCATTTGCCACTTTTCTGCCCACCTGACCAGTCCATTGATATCTTCCTGCAGTCTACAGCTTTCTTCCTCACTATCGACCACACGGCCAATTTTTGTATCATCTGCAAACTCCTTAATCATGCCCCCTACATTGAAGTCTGTATCATTGATATATACCACAAAAAGCAAGGGACATGGTACTGAGCCCTGCAGAGCCCACTGGAATCAGCCTTCCAGTCACAAAAACACCAGTCAACCATTACCCTTTGCTTCCTGCCACTGAGCCAATTTTGGATCCAACGTTCCGCTTTCCCTTGGATCCCATGGACTTTTACTTTTCTGACCAGTCTGCCATGTGGGACATTGTCAAAAGCCTTGCTAAAATCCATGTAGACTACAACATACGCACTACCCTCATCAACCCTCCTTGTTACCTCCTCAAAAAATTCAATTGAGTTAGTGAGTCACGACCTTCCCTCAACAAATCCATACTGACTGTCCTTGATTAATCCATGCCTTTCTAAATGACGATTAATACTGTCCCTCAGAAGTTTTTCCAATAATTTGCCCACCATCGAGGTTAGGCTGACTGGCCTGTAATTACTCGGTCTATCCCTTTCTACCTTTTTAAACAACGGTACAACGTTAGCAGTCCTCTGGCACCACACCTGTAGCCAGAGAGGTTTGGGAAATGATGGTCAAAGCCTCTGCTATTTCCTCTCTATCATAACCCCATGTGGCAATTTGTGTCTACAGCTCACCAACCTTCACTTGTCACACTCTGTGCATTTACGCACATGCATTCCAAACCTGCCTTAGTCTGCTTTACATTTCTCCCCTGTCTGATCTCCTCTTTCTGGACTATTCTTTATTATAATGCTATTTGTCTCTCCCAATCCTCTATACACCTTGTTTCTCCTCTGCTTCATCCTGATTCCCCTACCCCAGCCAAATTACTTTAAACCCTCCCACAGGTCCTAGGAAGAAATACATGCCAAGAAGGAAAGATTGGGAGGGAACCAAAAGCTCAGTTAAACAAGTGGGTTTTAAAGGAGAAGAGGGAGGTGAAGGATATAGGTGGGGAATTCCAGAGAGTGGGATCTAAGTGGCTGAAAGCATGGCCAACAATGGTCAGGCCAATTAGCCTGACATCAGTAGTAGGGAAAATGCTAGAATCTATTACTAAGGATGTGGTAACCGGGCACTTGGAAAATCACTATGATTAGGCAGAGTCAACACGGATTTATGAAAGGGAAATCGTGTTTGACAAATGTATTCATTTTTTTGAGTGTGCAATTAGCAGGGTAGATTAGGGGGAACCAGTGGATTAAGTATATTTGGATTTTCAGAAGGCATTCGATAAGTTGACACAAGAGGTTATTGCAAAAGATTAGTTCCCATGGGATTGGGGGTAATATATTAGTATGGATTGAGGATTGATTAACAGACAGAAAACGTAGTAGCAATAAACGAGTCATTTTCGGAATGGCAAGGTGTAACTAGTGGAGTGCTGCAACGATCAGTGCTTGTGTTCTTGTGTGACGAGATGAGATACACAACTGGCCAAAGAGGTGGGTGATAGTACAAATGTCGAAGTAGGTGGTCTTTGATGGACAGGATATGGTGTCTGGAGCTCAGCTCTGGGTTAAACAATTTAGAATAAGGAAATAAACTGTTTGCCCTCATCAATCCTCTCTCTTACCTCCTCAAAAAATTCAAACAAGTTGGTTAAACACGATTTGCCTTTAACAAGTCCGTGCTGGCTTTCCTTAATTAATCCACACTTGTCCAAGTGACTGTTAATTTTGTCCCGGATTATCATTTCTAAAAGCTTCCCCACCACTGAGGTTAAACTGTCTAGCCTGTAGTTGCTGGATTTATCCTTATGCCCTTTGTTGAACAAGCGTGCAACATTTCCAATTCTCCAGTCCTCTGGCACCACCCCCATATCTAAGGAGGATTGGAAGATTATGGCCAGTACCTCTGCAATTTCCACCTTTACTTCCCTCAGCATCCTATCCTGTCCTGGTGACTTATCTACTTTAAGTACAGCCAGCCTTTCTAGTACCTCCTCTTTATCAATTTTTATCCCATCCAGTATCTCAACTACCACCTCTTTCACTATGACTCTGGCAATATCATCTTCCTTGGTAAAGACAGACGCAAAGTACCCATTTAGTACCTCAGCCATGTCCTCTGCCTCTATGCGTAGGTCTCCCTTTTGGTTCCTAATCGGCCCCACCCCTCCTCTTCCTACCTGTTTACTATTTATATGCCTATAGAAGACTTTTGGATTTCCTTTTATGTTAGCTGCCAATCTATTCTCATACGCTCTCTTTGCCCCTCTTATTTCCTTTTTCACTTCCCCTCTGAACTTTCTACATTCAGCCTGGTTCTCACTTGTATTCGTCATCTGTCATACGCCCCCTTTTTCTGCTTTATCTTACTCTCCATCGTCATCCAGGGAGCTCTGACTTTGGTTGCCCTACCTTTCCCCCCTCATGGGAATGTACCTAACTGTACCCAAACCATCTCCTCTTTAAAGGCAGCCCATTGTTCGATTACAGTTTTGCCTGCCAATCTGATTCCAATTTACCTGGGCCAGATCCATTCTCAACCCACTGAAATTGGCCCTCCTCCAATTAAATATTTTTACTCCTAAATTGTTCCTCGTCCTTTTCCATAGCTAATCTAAACCTTATGATACTATGATCACTGTTATCTAAATGTTTCCCAACTGACACTTGCTCCACTTGACCCACCTCATTCCCCAGAACCAGATCCAGCAATGTCTCCTTCCTCGTTGGGCTGGCAATGAACTGATCAAGAAAATTCTCCTGAACACACTTCAGAAATTCTTAGCCCTCTCTGCCCTTTACACTATTTATTCTCTTAGTCTGACCCCACCTAATACCATACTATTACTCTAGTGCTATCTGTCTCTCCCAATCCTTTGTGCACCTTGTTTCTCCTTTCTCTCTTCGGCAGTCCCTCGGAACCGAGGATGACTTTCTAATGCTACATCCTGGTGCCCAGCCCCCTGCCAAATTAGTTTAAATGCTCCCCAACAGCACCAGCAACCGCCCCCGGGCAAGGATGTTGGTGCTGGCTCTGTTGAGGTGCAAGCCATCTGGCCTGTACAGATCCCACCTCTCCCAGAACCGGTCCCAATGTCCCAGGAATCTAAAGCCCTCCCTCCTGCATCATTTCTCCAGCCACGAATTTATCTGCTCTATCCTCCTATTTCTATACTCACTAGCTCATGGCACCGGAAGCAATCTGGAAATTACGACCTTTTGAGGTCCTGCTTATTAATCTCTTTCCTAGCTCCCTATAATCTGCTTGCAGGATCTCATCCCACTTTCTGCCTATGTCGTTGGTACCGATATGGACCACGACCTCTGGCTGTTCACCCTCCCCCCTCAGAATGTTCTGCAGCCGCTCAGTGACATCCTTGACCCTGGCACCAGGGAGGCAACATACCATCCTGGAATCACGTCTGCTGCCGCAGAAACACCTGTCTTCCCCCCTAACTATTGAATTTCTCCCCGCCCCCCCCCCCCTCCCACCAACCCCCCTCCCTGTACAGCTTAGCCACCTGTGGTGCCGTGGACTTGGCTCTGGCTGTACTCCCCAGAGGAACCATCACCCTCACCAGTATTTAGAACTGATTACTGGTTGGAGAGTGAGATGCACTCAGGGCACTCCTGCACTACCTGCCTGGTCCTCCTTGTCTGTCTGATGGTCACCCATTCCCTGCACACTCTTAAGCTGCGGGGTGACCACCTCCTGAAACGTGCTACCCACGTAGCTCTCAGCTGCTGCTCAAGCTCCGAAACCTGGAGCTCGAGCTCCTGCAGCTGACGACACTTCCTGCACATGGCACAAGATGTGCATTCCACAGAACGGAGTTAGAAGCATAGAAGATAGGAGTAGGCCATTCGGCCCCTCGAGCCTGCTCCGCCATTTAATGAGATCATGGCTGATCATCTAAATTCAGTACCCTGTCCCTGCTTTCTCCCCATATCCTTTGATCCCTTTAGCCTTAAGAAATATATCTATCTCCTTCTTGAATATATTTAATGAATTGGCCTCAACTGCCTTCTGTGGTAGAGAATTCCACAGGTTCACCACTTTCTGGGTGAAGAAATTCCTCCTCATCTCAGTCCTAAATGGCTTACCCCTTATCCTTAGACTGTGACCTCTGGTTCTGGACTCCCCTGCCATCGGGAACATCCTTCCTGCATCTAGTCTGTCTAGTCCTGTTAGAATTTTATAAGTTTCAATGAGATCCCCTCTCATTCTTCGAAACTCTAGCGAATATAAGCCTAATCGACCCAATCTCTCTTCATACGTCATTCCTGCCATCCCAGGTATCAGTCTGGTCAATCTTCGCTGCACTCCCTCCATGGCAAGAACATCTTTCCTCAGATAAGGCGACCAAAACTGCACACAATACTCAAGGTGTGGTCTCACCAAGGCCCTGTACAACTGCAGCAAGACATCCTTGCTCCTGTACTTGAATCCTCTCGCTATGAAGGCCAACATACCATTTGCCGCCTTAACCGCCTGCTGCACCTGCATGCTTACCTTCAGGGACTGGTGCACAAGGACTCCCAGATCTCGTTGCACTTCCCCTTATTCCAATCTGTTGCCGGTCAGATAATAATCTGTCTTCCTGTTTTTGCCACCAAAGTGGATAACCTCGCATTTATCCACATTATACTGCATCTGCCATGCATCTGCCCAATCACCCAACTTGTCCAAATCATACTGGAGTTTCTCTGCATCCTCCTCACAGCACACACGCCCACCCAGCTTTGTGTCGTCTGCAAACTTGGAGATATTACATCTAGTTCCCTCGTCTAGATCATTAATATATATTGTGAATAGCTGGGGTCCTAGCACCGATCCCCGTGGTACCCCACTAGTCACTGCCTGCCACTCGGAAAAAGACCCATTTATTCCAACTCTTTGCTTCCTGTCTGCCAACCAGTTCTCTATCCAAATCAGTACCTCACCCCCAATCCCATGTGCTTTAACTTTGCACGCTAATGTCTTATGCGGGACCTTATCGAAAGCCTTCTGAAAGTCCAAATACACCACATCCACTGTTTCTCCCTTATCTATTCTACCAGTTACATCCTCAAAAAATTCCAGTAGATTAGTCAGGCATGATTTCCCTTTTGTAAATCCATGTTGATTTTGTCCGATCCTGTCACTGTTTTCCAAGTGCTCTGCTATTACATCTTTTATAATGGACTCTAGCATTTTCCCCAATACCGATGTCAGGCTTACCGGTCTATAATTCCCCGTTTTTTCTCTACCACTTTTTTTAAGTAGTGGGGTTACATTAGTTACCCTCCAATCCATGGAAACTGTTCCAGAGTCTATAGAATTTTGAAAGATGACCGGCAATGCATCTACTATTTCAAGGGCCACTTCCTTAAGTACCCTAGGATGTAGATTATCAGGCCCTGGGGATTTATCGGCCTTCAATCCCGTCAATTTCCCTAATACCATTTCCCTACAAATACTGATTTCATTCAATTCCGCCCTCTCATTAGACCCTATGTTCCCTGACATCTCTGGGAGTTTATTTGTGTCCTCCTTTGTGAAGACAGAACCAAAGTATATATTTAATTCGTCAGCCATTTCTTTGTTCCCCATTATAAATTCCCCTGATTCTGACTGCAAGGGACCTACGCTTGACTTCACCAATCTTTTTCTCTTCACATATCTATAGAGGCTTTTACAGTCAGTTTTTATGTTCCCTGCAAGCTTACTCTCATATTCTATTTTCACCCTCTTAATTAATCCCTTTGTCCTCCTTTGTTGAATCCTAAACTGCTCCCAATCCTCAAGTTTGCTGCTTTTTCTGGCCAATTTATATGTCCTCTCCTTGGATCTTATGCTATCCCTAATTTCCCTTGTTAGCCACGGTTGAGTCACCTTTTTTGTTTTATTTTTATGCCAGACAGGGATGAACAAATTCTGTAGTTCATCCATGTGATCTTTAAATGTTTGCCATTGCCTATCCACCGTCAACCCTTTAAGTAACATTCCCCAATCCGAGCCAATTTGCGCCTCATACCATCGTAGTTTCCTTTATTTAAATTCAGGACCCTAGTCTCTGAGTCAACTACTTTACTCTCCATCTTAATGAAGAATTCTATCGTATTATGATCGCTCCTCCCCAAGGGGCCTCGCACAACAAGATTGCTAATTAATCCTTTCTCATTACATAATACCCAGTCTAAGATGGCCTGATCTCTAGTTGGTTCCTCGACATATTGGTCCAGGAAACCATCCCGTATACACTCTAGGAATTCCTCCTCCACAGCATTGTTACTAATTTGGTTAGCCCAATCTATATGTAGATTAAAATCACCAATGATAACTGCTGTGCCCTTATTGCACGTGTCTCTAATTTCCCATTTAATGCCATCTCCAACCTCAGCATTACTGTTTGGGGGTCTGTATACAACTCCCACTAATGTTTTCTGCCCCTTGGTATTTCTCAGCTCTACCCATACAGATTCCACATCATCAGAGCTAATATCCTTCCTTACTATTGTGTTAATCTCCTCTTTAACCAGCAATGCTACCCCACCTCCTTTTCCTTTTTGTCTGTCCTTCCTGAATATTGAATACCCCTGGATGTTGAATTCCCAGCCTTGGTCACCCTGGAGCCATGTCTCCGTAATCCCAATTATATCATATCCGTTTACATCTATTTGCACAGCTAATTCATCCACCTTATTACAAATGCTCCTCGCATTAAGACACAAAGCCTTCAGGCTTGTTTTTTTAACACTCTTACTCCTTTTAGAATTATTATTTACTGTAGCCCTGTTTGATTTACACCCTTGATTTCTCTGCCTTCCACTTTTGCTTTTCTCTTTCCTGTCTTTTGCTTCTATCCCTGCTTCTCTTTCCTCTGTTTCCGGTTCCCAACCCCCTGCCATTTTAGTTTAATCCCTCCCCAACAGCACTAGCAAACACTCCCCCTAGGACATCGGTCCCGGTCCTGCCCAGGTGCAAACCGTCCAGTTTGTACTGGTCCCATCTCCCCCAGAACCGGTTCCAATGTCCCAGGAATTTGAATCCCTCCCCCTTGCACCATTCCTCTAGCCACGTATTCATCTGAAATATCCTTCTATTTCTACTCTGACTAGCACATTGCACCGGTAACCGGAGTTACCCTGCCATGCCTCTATTTAATAGACTATTAACTAACAACAGAAATAAACTCAAGACTTAAAAAAACCAAACACCAGCTATTCACCAATCAGCTCCTTCCCTTGTGCTGACGTAACTTTATAGAATCATAGAAGATAGGAGCAGGAGTAGGCCATTTGGCCTCTCGAGCCTGCTCTGCCATTCAATGCGACCATGGCTGATCATCCAAATTCAGTACCCTGTCCCTTCTTTCTCCCCATATCCCTTGATCTCTTTAGCCTTAAGAAATATATCCAACTCCTTCTTGAATCTATTTAATGAATTGGCCTCTACTGCCTTCTGTGGCAGAGAATTCCACAGGTTCACCACTCTCTGGGTGAAGAAATTCCTCCTCATTTCTGTCCTAAATGGCTTACCCCTTATCCTTAGACTGTGACCCCTGGTTCTGGACTCCCCGACCATCGGGAACATCCTTCCTGCATCTAGTTTGTCCTGTCCTGTCCTGTCCTGTCCTGTCCTGTCAGAATTTTATAAGTTTCAATGAGATCCCCTCTCATTCTTCTAAATTCCAGCGAGTATAAGCCCAATCGACCCAATCTCTCTTCATACATCATTCCTGCCATCCCAGGTTTCAGCCTTGTGAATCTTCGCTGAACTCCTTCCATGGCAATAACATCCTTCCTCAGATAAGTTTAGTTTAGTTTTTTTTTACCTCGGTCCCTAATGCTTGCTACTCCCTCCGGGCCTACCTATATTTCTGGCCGCTCCTCTCGCTCTCTTAGTTGAAGTCTTTATTCAACGATTATTTATAGTTATATTAATTAGTTTAAATTAATAACTTAACTAGATAATAAAGTACGTTCCAGTTTTCCCGCTCTTAGTTTAAACCACTGTCCTAGCTTAGAGAGAAAAAAAAGTTAATACTCGCACACCAATCACCTACTTGCTGTCCTGTGATGTCACTCCTTGTTTTCTGTTGTTTTTGAATTTATCAGAGATACTGCCTCCATCGCTGCTGCGGCTGCTCCGGTCCGTGCCACCTCAGTCTCCCGCTCCGTTTATGTACGGCCTCCTTTGCTGCTGCTGCTCAGGTCTACAAGAATAGAACAAAACTTTCTGCTGTCAGTCAAACACTCGTATACAATATTTGTTTTTATATATAAAGTTTAACTTCATTTAAATTATAGTTTTCAATTTTCATCTTCCTCGTCTCCCATGCCCTCCTTTCCCCATCCCTTCCTTTGCTTCGCCCTTTTCCTCCCCTCTCCTACCTTCTCTCCTCTTCCCTTGCTGTCTTTCTTTTCTTTCTCCCCTCTCCTCTCCTGCCCTATATTCTCCCCTCTTCCTTTGCCCTCTCCTCCCTGCCCATATCGTCTCCCCTCCCCTCCTTTCCTGCAGTCACTGCATCATTTTGGGTCTGGGAGTTGGTCACTTTTTACCTTATGCCTCACTCTGATGTTGTTCTCGTGGCCTTGACAATGTATGTGTGCAGGAGACATTCCAGTTCAGCTTCACCTTATCCTCATATCATAACACACAACCACTTCCAGGGCAGGGAGCAGGAGCCCTGACAGTTTTTTCCCTTTATTAGCTCAGATGTGCTGAGGCGAACAGCAATAACCCATCAGTGACTTGGTTTAGATCAGCTCATTGCACAGATGTGGATTAAACGTGGAGTTTCCTGCTATCTGTGGCTTGCAGGAGGCCATATTCACCCATGGTCTTCAGGGAGCAAGTCTCCTACCTCAGCGACAAATGGTGCATGTGATGTCTCCATTTTACTGAGGAGGTGCTCACTGAAATGTGCCACCTGCTGCAGGCAGACCTGCAGCCTCAATCCAGGGCAAGGCCTGTATTTCCAGTGACTGTAAAGGTGACCGTGGCCTTGAACTTCTTTGCGTCGTGCTCCTTCCTGGCTGGAGCAGGCAACATCTGTAACATCTCCCAGTTTGCCATCCACTCCTGTATAAGGGAGGTGAGTAAGGCTGTGTATGCAAGGAGAGCTGAATACATTTCATTCTCTTGCTAGACAGAAGCAGGCGGAGTGAGCACGTGGCTTCGCCAGAATAGCAGGCTTCCCCATGGGCAGGGTGCCATTGACTGCACACACGTCACTTTGCAGGTGCCGCATCTCAATTCGGAGATATACCGCAACCGGAAGGAATTTCACTCCCTCAATGTCCAGCTGGTGTGCGACCATACTCAGCGCATCATGCAAGTCAATGCTCAGTATGCTGGCAGCAGCCATGATGCCTTCATTCTGCGGGAGTCACCTGTACCATCAGTATTTGAGCATTGGTTGACAAGGACACTGACCACCTGGCTCATGACTCCGCTGTGCAACCCATGCACATGTGGGCAATGTGCATATAATGAAAGCCATGCTGGCACAAGGAATCTGTTGGAGAACATCATTGGCGTCCTTAAACAACGCTTCCGCTGCCTGGACCTCTCTGGAGGAGCCCTGCAGTACTCACCAGACGCCTCTCAAAATTTGTCGTGGTCTGCTGCATGCTCCTCAACTTCGCCATCATAGGATATGCGACACAGAAACAGTCCATTCGGCCAAACCAGTCCATGCTAGCGTTTATGCTCCACACGAGCCTCCTCCCATCTTTCCTCATCTAAATCTATCAGCATAACCCTCTATTCCCTTCTCCCTCATATGCTTGTCTAGCCTCCCCTTAAATGCATCTGTACTATTTGCTTCAACCACTCCCTGTGGTAGCGAGTTCCACATTCTCACCACTCTTTGGGTAAAGAAGTTTCTTCTGAATTCCCTATTGGATTTCTTGGTGACTATCTTATATTGATGGCCTCTACTTATGCTCTACCCCACAAGTGGAAACATTCTCTCTGTATCCACTCTATCAAAACCTTTCATAATTTTAAAGATCTCTATTAGGTCACCCCTCAGCCTTTTTTCAACAGAAAAGAGACCCAGCCTGTTCATCCTTTCCTGATATGTATACCCTTGCATTTCTGGTATCATCCTTGTAAATCTTCTCTGCACCCTCTCCAGTGCCTCTATATCCTTTGTATAATATGGCGACCAGAACTGTACGCAGAACTCCAAGTGTAGTCTAACCCAGGATCGATACAGGTTTAGCATAACTTCCCTACTTTTCAATTCTATCCCTCTAGAAATAAACCCTAGTGCTTGGTTTGCTTTATTTATGGCCTTGCTAACCTGCGTCACAACTTTTAGTGATTTGTGTATTTGTACTCCGAGATCCCTTCATGAGGCTACCGCCCTTGTCACCAGGCAAACGGCGACCAGCTGAGGAGGAGGAGGAAGACTGAGCTGCAGAGTTTCAGTTGGTGTTCAGGGATCAGAATTTGTCTACTTCTCTCTCTCCTTTAAGATGCTCCTTAAAACTTACCTCTTTGACCAAGCTTTTGGTCACCTGTCCTTATGTGCCTTGGTGTCAAATTTTGTTTGAAAATCACTCCTGTGAAGTGCCTTGGGATATTTTACTATGTTAAATGTGCTATATAAATGCAAGTTGTTGTTGTATTGGCAAAGGTTAAAGTGGACTGTATTCATACAGGTTAGAGCAGGGGTGGGCAATTATTTGGGCTGGTGAGGGCCGCACACGCGCACATAAAAATAATTCTGTTAACAACAGCTACCATTAAAATTAAAAGCTGTGAATGAAATGTCCAATATATACCCAGGTCCATTTAGTTATGCCACCACTATGCTAATGAAGTAGGATAATATTAAAACAAGAGAATAACTGCAAGAATTAATAACTCCACTGACCGTCATTGGTAAGAGCCGAGTGTTAAATTGGTAAATTTGAAACAGGCCAACTTGCAGTGTTGATCATCACGCCCACTTCTTCCCTCCCAATAATTTATCAATATAAATTCAGATAGTAGTCAGATATTATCTTAAATTCACAAAATGTAGTATAAAATAGTAAAATCTTCTGTTACTAAATGAATGAAATGATTGATTGATCGATTGTATGTTGTACTGAAAGTCTATGTGGCTGTTTGTCAGAGCAACTCGTGGCTGTGGGGCCTCCACTGTGAGAGGTGTTCTCTTTAGTGTTGGGTATGGGAGCCCGAGGCTTTGCAAGACCTGAACTATAATCGCGTGCCATTACCTGGAGTCCTTGTGCTCCGGGATCCATTCCTGTGTCTAAGATGGCGATGAGAGCCCTCCTGCTGTCGTACTCTGTGTACTGAGAGAGGAAAGACACAGCGCCTGTCTTTTTCTTCGGTAAAAGAGTCATCGAGATGAGCAGCTATAACTCGACTCGGACTAATATGCAGTTCAAGGTCCAGCTTGCGTTCTACTTCTGTTCTGTCCAGCGGGCCGGATAGAATGAACTGGTGGGCCGGATACGGCTATATTTTGCCCACCACTGGGCTAGAAGCTCCCCTGCTCTTTACCAAGGAAACTCCCAGAAAAGGCAGGGACCCGACGTAACTGGGTCTGCACAAGAGACTGGCGGTACCCCCTGCGGAATTCAGACAACACCTTTCACCAAATTGCACCAATAAACAAAAATAGCATTTTATAACTCGTTGGAATGAAATAATTTTGAATTGGTCGCTAAAATTCCTTCAGAGATGAGTCGAGACTAAAAACTCGTATGTTTTTTAAAAAAAGTTCAAAGTAAACAATAGAAACATAGAAACATTGAATCTAGGAGCAGGAGTAGGCCATTCGGCCCGTCGAGCCTGCACCACCATTCAATACGATCATGGCTGATCATTCAAATCCAGTACCCTGTCCCTGCTTTAATCCCCACAGTACACATATCCCACCCGACCCCCGTAACCCCAGTTGATTCGATTGTGTCAATTCCGAGTCACGCTGCCAATGGTGTTGTTTTATATATTTAAAGTATTTATGTTATCGTGTATTTATGGAAACTGAACCCATAAACCGTGAATCACTCATCTTTCATGTTGCAGTGACAGAGCAGAAACTGAGGTTTTGGGTGTGAATAACTTTGTTGATTTATAAGCTGCAGATAATGCATTAAGTTTCTCTTTCCCCATAATTGCTTCTATCTGGTTCAGTTTTGATTTCTATTCTCGCTCCAGACATTTGAGTCTGGTGCTGCAGATAACGCTGTAAACAGCAGATGGCGCCACAGTGCTAATATTTTTAGTTTTGCAAGCTTGAAAGGGGAGGTTATAGCAATGACACATTGATGCAGTGAAAGGCAGATTCGATTTGCCCCGCCTCTGTTTTTGGTTATGACTCCCCTGCTGCCTTGGAAACAATGACCTGCCTCTGGACGTCAAGTGGGGCGGACGTTGACGGGACGGATAAAATCCATTGGCAGGCCGGATACGGCCCGAGCAGTATTTAGCCCGCCACTGGGTTAGAGTATACTGCATCTGTACATGTTCTTTCAAAGAGCTGGCACAGGCATGATGGGCCAAATGGCCTCCTCCTGTATGTTGGAGTGTACTGTGTTTCGACAGGTTATAGAATCATAGAATGATATAGCACAGAAGGAGACCATTTGTCCCATCGTGCCTGTGCCAGCTCTTTGAAAGAGCTATCCAGTTAGTCCCACTCCCCCGCTCTTTCCCCATAGCCCTGCACATTTTTCCACTTTAAGTATTTATCCAATTCCCTTTTGAAAGTTAGCATTCAACCTGCTTCCACCGCCCTATTGGCTAGTGCATTCCAGATCATCATAACTCACTGCGTTAAAAAAAAAAAGTTTTCTCATGTCGCTGCTGGTTCTTTTGCTAATCACCTTAAATCTGTGTCCTCTGGTTACCGACCCTCCTGCCAGTGGAAACAGTTTCTTACTCTATCAAAACTCTTCATCATTTTGAACATCTCGATCAAATCTCTCCTTCACCTTCTCTAAGGAGAACAACCCCAGTTTCTCTCGTCTCTCCATATAACTGAAGAGAAAAGACAAGGAAGCAGTGCAGGAAAGTGATTGGGGTAAGGATAACCAAATTGTGTCAGGAAGGGGGACAGAGCGTACAAACAAAAGAGTGCACTAACAAATAGGGTCCGGGTAAGAAAAAATGGTAAGACAAATAGGGCCATCGTAAAAAAAAAAAGTTAAGATGTCTAAAAATGTTTAAAAAGACAAATCTAAAGGCACTGTGTCTGAATGCACGAAGCATTCATAATAAGGTAGACTAATTAACAGCACAAATAGATGTAAATGGATACAATATAATTGCGATTATGGAGACATGGCTGCAGGGTGACCAAGGCTGGGAGCTGAATATCCAAGGATATTCGATATTTAGGAAGGACAGGCAAAAAGGAAAAGGAGGTGGAGTGGCGTTGTTAGTAAAGGATGAAATCGGAGCAATAGTGAGAAAGGATATTGGCTCAGAAAATCAAGATGTCGAATCAGTCTGGGTGGAGCTAAGAAGCACCAAGGGGCAGAAAACATTGGTGGGAGTTGTCTATAGGCCTCCAAACAGTAGTGGCAATGTAGGGGATGACATCAAACAGGAAATTAGAGATGCATGTAACAAGGGTACTACAGTAATTATGGGTGACTTTAATCTAAATATAGACTAGCCAAACCAAATTAGCAATAATACTGTGGAGGATGAAATCCTGGAGTGTGTACGAAATGGGTTTTTAGACCAGTATGTTGAGGAGCCAACTAGGGAACAGGCTATCCTAGATTGGGTATTGTGCAATGAGAAGGGGTTAATTAATAATCTTGTGCGGGGTCCTTCAGGGAAGAGTGACCATAACATGATAGAATTCTTCATTAAGATGGAAAGTGAAGTAGTCCAATCCGAAACTAGGGTCCTAAATCTAAACAAAAGAAACTACGAAGGTATGAGGAGGGAGTTGGCTATGATAGATTGGGGAGCTTCGTTAAAAGGCATGATGGTGGATAGGCAATGACTAACATTTAAGGAACGAATGCATGAATTGCAACAGTAGCAAGGGCAAAGAATGTACTCTGGGTGGGGGACTTCAATGTCCATCACCAAGAGTGGCTCGGTAGCTCGAGCTGGCCGAGTCCTGAAGGACATAATTGCAAGTCTGGGCCTGCGACAGGTGGTGAACGAACCAACAAGAGGGGAAAAACCTACTTGACCTCGTCCTCACCAATCTACCTGTCACAGATGCATCTGTCCATGACAGCATTGGCAGCAGTGACCACCGCACAGTCATTGTGGAGACCAAGTCCCGTCTTCACACTGAGGACATCCTCCATCGTGTTGTGTGGCACTACCACCGTGCTAAATGGGAAAGATTCAGAACAGATCTATCAGCTCAAAACTGGGCATCCATGAGGCGCTGTCGGCCATCAGCAGCAGCAGAATTGTATTTCACCACAATCTGTAACCTCATGGCCCGGCATATCCCTCACTCTACCATTACCACCAAGCCAGGGGACCAACCCTGGTTCATCAACGAGTGTAGAAGAGCATGCCAGGAGCAGCACCAGACGTACCTAAAAATGAGGTGCCAACCTGGGGAAGCTGCAACACAGGACTACAAGCATGCCAAAAAGCGGAAGCAGCATGCTATAGACAGGGCTAAGCGATCCCACAATCAACAGATCAGATCAAAGCTCTGCAGTCCTGCCACATCCAGTCATGAATGGTGGTGGACCATTAAACAACTAACGGGAGGAGGAGGCTCCATGAATATCCCCATCCTCAATGATGGTGGAGCCCAGCACGTGAGTACAAAAGACAAGGCTGAAGCGTTTGCAACCAACTTCAGCCAGAAGTGCCGAGTGGATGATCCATATCGACCTACTCCTGAGGTCCCCACCATCACAGAAGCCATTCTTCAGCCAATTCGATTCACTCCATGTGATATCCTGAAATGGCTGAGCGCACTGGATACAGCAAAGGCTATGGGCCCCGACAACATCTCGGCTATCGTGCTGAAGACTTGTGTGCCAGAACTAGCCCCGCCTCTAGCCAAGCTGTTACAGTACAGCTACATCACTGAGATCTATCTGACAAAATGTGGAAAACTGCCCAGGTATGTCCTGTCCACAAAAAGCAGGACAAATCCAACCCGGCCAATTACTGCCCCATCAGTCTACTCTCAATCATCAGCAAAGTGATGGAGGGTGTCATCGACAGTGCTATCAAGCGGCACTTACTCACCAATAACCTGTTCACTGATGCCCAGTTTGGGTTCCGCCAAGACCACTCGGTTCCCGACCTCATTACAGCCTTGGTCCAAACATGGACAAAGGAGCTGAATTCTAGAGATGAGGTGAGAGTGACTGTCCTTGACGTCAAGGCAGCATTTAACCGAGTCTGGCATCAAGGAGCCCTAGTAAAACTGAAGTCAATGGGAATCAGGGGGAAAACGCTCCACTGGCTGGAGTCATACCTAGCACAAAGGAAGATGGTTGTGGTGGTTGAAGGTCAATCATCACAGCCCCAGGACATCGCTGCAGGAGTTCCTCAGGGCAGTATCCTAAGCCCAACCATCTTGAGCTGCTTCATCAATGACCTTCCCTCCAACATAAGGTCAGAAATGGGGATGTTCGCTGATGACTGCACAGTGTTCAGCGCCATTCGCAACTCCACATATAATGAAGCAGTCCATGCCCACATGCAACAAGACCTAGACGACGTTCAGGCTTGGGCTGATAAGTGGCAGGTAACATTTGCGCCACAGAAGTGCCAGGCAATGACTATCTCCAACAAGCGACAGCCTAACCACCTCCCCATGACATTCAATGGCATTACTATTGCTGAATCCCCCACTATCAACTTCCTGGGGGTTCCTATTAACCAGAAACTTAACTGGACCAGCCACATAAATACTGTGGCAACAAGAGCAGGTCAGAGGCTAGGTATTCTGCGGCGAGTGTCTCACCTCCTGCCTCCCCAAAGCATCTACAAAGCACAAGTAAGGAGTGTGATGGAATACTCTCCACTTGCCTGGATGAGTGCAGCTCCAACAACAATCAAGAAGCTCGACACCATCCAGGACAAAGCAGCCCGCTTGATTGGCACCCCATCCACCACCTTAAACATACACTCCCTCCACCACTGGCGTACCGTGGCTGCAGTGTGTACCATCTACAAGATGCACTGCAGTAACTCACCAAGACTTCTTCGGCAGCACCTCCCAAACCCGTGACCTCTTCCACCTAGAAGGACAAGGGCAGCAGGCGCATGGGAACACCACCACTTCCAAGTTCCCCTCCAAGTCACACACCATCCTGACTTAGAAGTATATCGCTAATCCTTCATCGTCGGTGGGTCAAAATCCTGGAACTCCCTACCTAACAGCACTGTGGGAGTGCCATCACCACACGGACTGCAGCGGTTAAAGAAGGTGGCTCACCACCACCTTCTCAAGGGCAACTAGGGATGGGCAATAAATGCTGGCATTGCCAGCGACGCCCTGATCCCATAAAATGAATAAAAGTTTTTAAAAAAGTTATACATTCTTTTCTGGCACAAAAGCACAAAAGGAAAAGTGGCCCAACCATGGCTAACAAAAGAATTTAGGATAGTATTTGATCCAAAGAAGAGTCATATAAAGTTGCCAGAAAAAGTAGCAAGCCTGAGGGTTGGGAGCAGTTTAGAACTCAGCAAAAAAGGACCAAGAGATTGATTAAGAGGGGAAAAATAGAGTATGAGAGTAAACTTGCAAGGAACATAAAAGTGGACTGTAATAGCTTCTACAAGTATGTAAAAAGAAAAAAGATTAGTGAAGACAAATGTAGGTCCCTTACAGTCGGGAGAATTTATAATGGGGAACAAGGAAATGGCAGAGCAATTAAACAAATACTTTGGTTCTGTCTTCACGGAAGAGGACACAAATAACTTCCCAGAAATGCTCGGGAACCAAGAGTCTAGTGAGAAGGAGGAATTAAAGGAAATTGGTATTAGTAAAAAAAATAGTGCTGGAGAAATTAATGGGACTGAAAGCCGATAAATCCCCAAGGCCTGATAATCTGCATCCCAGAGTACTAAAAGAGGTAGCCATGGAAATAGTGGATGCATTGATTATAGAACAGTTCCTGCAGATTGGAGGGTGGCAAATGTAACCCCACTATTTAAAAAAGGAGGGAGAGAGAAAACAGGGAACTACAGACCTAACATCAGTAGTAGGGAAAATGCTAGAGTCTATTATGAAGGATGTGATAACAGGACACTTAGAAAATATCAATGGGATTAGACAAAGTCAACATGGATTTATGAAAGGGAAATCGTGTTTGACGAACCTACTGGAGTTTTTTGAGGATGTAACTGGTAGAATAGATAAGGGAGAACCAGTGGATGTGGTGTATTTGGATTTTCAGAAGGCCTTTGATAAAGTCCCATATAAGAGGTTAGTGTGCAAAATTAAAGCACATGGGATTGGGGGTAATATATTGGCATGGATTGAAAATTGGTTAACAGACAGGAAACAGAGTAGGAATAATTGGGTGTTTATCGGGGTGGCAGGCGGTGACTAGTGGGGTACCGCAGGGATCAGTGCTTGGGCCCCAGCTATTCACAATATATATCAATGATTTGGATGAGGGAACCAAATGTAATATTTCCAAGTTTGCTGACGACACGAAACTAGGTGGGATTGTGAGTTGTGAGGAGGATGCAAAGAGGCTTCAAGGTGATTTAGACAAGTTGAGTGAGTGGGCAAATACATGGCAGATGCAGTATAATGTGGATAAATGTGAAGTTATTCACTTCGGTTGAAAAAACAGAAAGGTAGAGTATTATTTAAATGGTGATAGATTGGGAAATGTTGATGTCCAAAGGGACCTGGGTGTCCTTGTACACCAATCACTGAAAACAAACATGCAGGTGCAGCAAGCAGTTAGGAAGGCAAATGGTATGTTGGCCTTCATTGCAAGAGGATTTAAGTACAGGAGCAAGGATGTCTTACTACAGTTATACAAGGCCTTGGTGAGACCACACCTGGAGTACTGTGTGCAGTTTTGGTCTCCTTACCTAAGAAAGGATATACTTGCCATAGAGGGAGTGCAGCGAAGGTTCACCAGACTGAATCCTGGGATGGCAGGACTGTCATAAGAGGAGAGATTGGGTCGACTAGGCCTGTATTCACTAGAGTTTAGAAGAATGAGAGGGGATCTCATTGAAACGTATAAAATTCTGACAGGGCTTAACAGACTGGATGCAGGGACGATGTTTCCCCTGGCTGGGGGGGTCGAGAACGAGGAGTCACAGTCTCAGGATATGGGGTAGGACATTTAGGACTGAGATGAGGAGACATTTCTTTACTCAGAGGGTGGTGAACCTGTGGAATTCTCTACCACAGAAGGCTGTGGAGGCCAAGTCACTGAATATATTTAAGAAGGAGATAGATAGATTTCCAGACACAAAAGGCATCAAGGGGTATGGGGAGAGAGGGGGAATATGGTATTGAGATAGAGGATCAGCCATGATCATATTGAATAGTGGAGCAGGCTCGAAGGGCCGAATGGCCTACTCCTGCTCCTATTTTTCTATGTTTCATCCCTAGTACCATTCTAGCAATTCTCCTCTGCACTCTCTGTAAAGTTTTGACGTCCTTTCTAAAGTGTGGTGCTCAGAATTGGACACAATATTCCAGTTGGGGCCTAACCAGTGATTTATATTATTTGTTCATGGGATGTGGGTATCGCTGGCAAGGCCAGTATTTATTGCCTATCCCTAATTGCCCTTGAGAAGGTGGTGGTGAGCCACCATTTCAGAGAGCAATTAAGAATCAACCACATTGCTGTGGGCCTGGAGTCACATATAGAACAGACCAGGTAAGGATGGCAGATTTCCTTCCCTAAAAGTCATTAGTGAACCAAATGGGTTTTTACGACAATCCGGTAGTTTCATGGTCACCATTACTGATACTAGCTTTATATTCCAGATTTATTTAATTAACTGAATTTAAATTCCCCAGCTGCCGTGGGATTTGAACTCATGTCGTCAGATAATTAGTCCAGACCTCTGGATTATTAGTCCAATAACATAAACACTATGCTACCGTATCTCTGTGTTTAGCATAACTTCCTTGCTTTTGTCCTCTATAAAGCCCAGGATCCCATAGGCCTTTTTAACAGCCTTCCCAACTTGTCCTGCCACCTTCAAATACTTGCATAGAATCTTACACCACAGAAAGAGACTATTCGGCCCGTGATACCCGTGCCAGCTCTTTGAAAGAGCTGTCCAATTAGTCCCACACCCCAGCTTTTCCCCCATAAACCTGCAAGTTAGTCCTCTTCAAGCACCTGTCCAATTGCCTTTTGAAAGTTCCTGTGGAATCTGCTTCCATCACCATTTCAAGTAGAGAGTGCATTCAGATCTTAACAACCCTCTGTGTGGAAAAAATATTTCCTCATGTTGCCTCTGGTTCTTTTGCCAATTATTTTAAATCTATGACCGCTGTTACCTCTGGTGCAGTGTGTCCCTGGAGTGTGTAATATCTACACCAATGCTGCCTCCGCAAGATCCTGCAAATCCATTGGCAGGATAGGCGCACCAACGTCAGTGTTCTTGCTCAGGCCAGCATCGAAGCTTTGACCACGCTCGATCAGCTCCGATGGACGGGTCACATTGTCCGCATGCCCGATACGAGACTCCCAAAACAAGCGCTCTACTCGGAGCTCCGGCATGGCAAGAGAGCCCCAGGTGGGCAGAGGAAACGCTTCAAGGACACCCTCAAAGCCTCCTTGAAAAAGTGTAACATCCCCACCGACACCTGGGAATCCCTGGCCCAAGACCGCACAAAGTGGAGGAGAAGCATCTAGGAAGGCGCCGAACACCTCGAGTCTCTTCGCCGGGAGCAAGTGGAAGCCAAGCGCAGGCAGCGCAAGGAGCGCACGTCAACCCAAGCACCCCACCCACCTGCCCCTTCAACCACCGTCTGCCCCACCTGTGACAGAGACTGTAGGTCCCGCATTGGACTCATCAGTCACCTGCGAACTCATTTTTAATGTGGAAGCAAGTCATCCTCGGTTCCGAGGGACTGCCTAAGAAGAATATCTACAGGAGATCTCCTGAGTGTGTCAATATTTATAGGGGATTATTAGTTGTCAATATTTATATGGGGTCTGTGGTACGGTCAATATTTACAGAAAATCCCAGCGCTATTCATATTTACAGGGGAGTCCTGGGAGTGTGTAAATATAGCAGGGTGTCCCCGGAGTGTGTTAATATTTACAAGGAATCCCTGGAGTGTATCAATATTTGCAGGGTCTCCCCAGATGTGTTAATATTTGCTGGGGATCCCTGAGTGTGTCAGTATTTACGGGGGATCCCCGGGTGTGTCAATATTTACAGGGATCCCCAGGGTTATCAACATTTGCAGGGAATTCCCGGAGTGTGTCAATATCTAGGAGATCTCCTGAGTGTGTCAATATTTACAGGGAATCCCTAGAGTGTATCAATATTTGCAGGGAATCTTAGGAATGTGGCAGTATTTGCAGGGGTGCCCTGGAGTGTGTCAATATTTATAGGGGGTCCCTGGAGTGTGTCAATATTTATAGGGGGTCCCTGGAGTGTGTCAATATTTATAGGGTGTCCCTGGAGTGTGTCAATATTTGTAGGGGGTCCAAACACACAACACAATGGGCCAGAATTTGCGGTGGGTATAACGGCGTAATCTGAGAGTACACCGTCATACCACCTTTGAAATGGACCGCAAGTTCATGCGCTAAATCCCGAACTTGCGATCTTTCAATTTCCGACTTGACAGATAAGAACATAAGAAATAGGAGCAGGAGTAGGCCATTTGGCCCATCGAGCCTGCTCCACCATTCAATAAGACCATGGCAGATCTTCTACCTCAACTCCACTTTCCTGAATTATCCCCATATCCCTTGATTCCCTTAACATCCAAAAATCTATCAATCTCTGGCTTGAATATATTCAACGACTG
Organism: Squalus acanthias; assembly: GCA_030390025.1. Classification (NCBI taxonomy): domain Eukaryota; kingdom Metazoa; phylum Chordata; class Chondrichthyes; order Squaliformes; family Squalidae; genus Squalus; species Squalus acanthias. The sequence goes on from CM059430.1 coordinate 126,700,683, forward strand.
AGCCTCCACAGCCCTCTGGGGTAGAGAATTCCAAAGATTCACCACCCTCTGAGTGAAGAAATTTCTCCTCATCTCAGTCCTAAATGGCCAACCCCTTATTCTGAGACTGTAACCCCTGGTTCTAGACTCCCCAGCCAGGGGAAACATCCTCCCCGCATCTACCCTGTCAAGCCCTGTAAGAATTTTGTATGTTTCAATGAGATCACCGCGCATTCTTCTAAACTCTGGAGAATATAGGCCTCGTCTCTTCAATCTCTCCTCATAGGACAATCCCCCCATCCTAGGAACCAGTCTGGTGAACCTTTGTTGCACTCCCTCTATGGCAAGTATAGCCTTCTTTAGATAAGGAGACCAAAACTGTACACAATACTCCAGGTGTGGTCTCACCGGGGCCCTATATAATTGCAGTAAGACGTCTTTACTCTTATACTCAAATCCTCTTGTATTAAAGGCCAACATGCCATTTGCGTTCCTAATTGCTTGCTGTACCTGCATGTTAACTTTCAGTGATTCATGCACAAGGACACCCAGGTCCCTCTGAACACCAACATTTCCCAATCTCTCACCATTTAAAAAATACTCTGCTTTTCTATTTTTCCTACCAAAGTGGATAACTTCACATTTCCCCACATTATATTACATTTGCCATGTTCTTGCTCACTCACTTAGCCTGTCTATATCCCCTTGAAGCCTCTTTGCATCCTCCTCACAACTTACATTCCCACCCAGCTTTGTATCATCAGCAAACTTGGATACATTACACTCGGTCCCCTCATCCAACTCATTGATGTAGATTGTGATCAGCACCGATGGGGAAATCCTAATTGCTGGTGCAGAGTTGGGCTAACTGCCCAGCAATTATGCCTGAAAATTTTACGGCACTGGGCTTGTTTGCACAGCGTAAGGGGATACTTCCTAACAAATCCAAGTAATTTAAAAAACTTATGAGGCTGGAAATGGAAGCATTTTAGGATTTTGTCCATGGGAAGTATTTATTGTCCATGAAAAGTTCAGAGGAAGCGGTTGCTACATTGAGGGTTTTATTTATTTTTTGCATCTATGTGGAGCATAAGCTTAAAAAACCCCCGCATTGAGACTATAGATGTTTATGCACATTAAATTCCGGAAGGCATTAGTAATGAGGGTTTTTTTCCTTTCCGGAGATCATGAACGAATGGGAGACTTCCTGTTTCCTGATTGGAGCACGTGATTCCAGGTATGCTTCTGCACATGGTGGGCCACTATGCTGCCCTCTAGTACGTAGCGTCGGACAGCAAGTTCGCGAAGTAGGGTCCCCATCAGGTAAGTTCGCATTCCGTTCGGATGCCGGTGGCGTAATCTGTAGTTACGCTGCTGACCACAACATCCAGGCCATTGAGAATCACTGCTATAACACGATGCTACTGCATATCGTGGCTTGGATCAGAAGTGGTGCGACTGAGCCGTAGAGGGCAGCAGCAGCTAACTGTAGCTGGGGCTGGGATTGGAAACCCAACCTGGACTTTTCTGTTGGAACTCCTGGGTTCATTGTAGACTCTCTGTCTGTTTATCTGAACAGCACTCCCCCCCGCCCCCCCGCCCCCCCAGTCTCTTGATGTAAAACTGCCTCTACTATGATGTGTAATAGGCATGGTCAAAGTAAACCAGAAAAGCTTGAAGATAAATTGGGCCTCTAGTCACAGTAAATATTTGGAAAAACTTAACTCAGAATAAACTTGTGTTGTTAGATTGAGTGGAGTCCCTTAATCCAAAGAGTAAATATTAGTCACAGCATGAGAGAATCCAATTCAGATGGTTACCAGTTTTGTTTTAATCTCTGATCGAGATACAGTCCTCAAGTGGTGTACCATGGTGTGAAGGCTCAAGCTGTGAACCCTGAAGCATAAGTTTAAGAACTCGACCCGGTAATCAGCCACATCATCGACAAACTGAAGCACGTCAATCAGGTATGAAGCTCACTAACAGGTCATCGGATGCCAGTTGTGAACCACAGCTGTTTATCACAGTCAACCTGAGCAGTACAGATACAGGGACAAAGCAAATTATGAGCAGTCTTCGTGCCATTACTTGTTTTAACAGGGAATTTAACAACTGTATATGAATTTGATTATTTTGTTATGATGAACAATTTGCTCATTGACTAGTTGAATATTTGACCTACAGCCACATGTCACTCACAACTCCGTCGTTCTCACCTCATCTTAACCCAGTTTAGTTACTTTTCACAAAGGGAGGGGCTACAACTTGGGGAATGATTGGACTTAAATGGTCTTTTGGCCTGTTTAAAACTATAGAACCATAGAACCGTACAACACAGAAGGCCATTCAGCCCATCAAATCTGTTCTGACTCTTTGCTAGAACAATCCAAAACTAATCCCACTGTCCAGCTGTCTCCCCATAGCCATGTATCTTTCTATGCTTCACATATAAATTCAATTTTACCATTAAAAGATACAATGGTCTCTGCCTCAACCACTGCCTGTGGCAAAACCTCCAATGCTCCAACAACCCTTTGTCAGGAAGGAACTGTACTGATGGGACGGGCTCCACCTATACCGGGATGGGACCCGTGTCCTAGTGGAAAGGGTAAATAGGGAGGTGGCAAAGGCTTTAAACTAGTTAGACTGGAGGAGGGATCTACTAGAAATGAAACCAGCCTAACTATAAACAAAACAGGAGAGGAGAGCATAGGAAAGAGTAAAGTAAGGGAGGACTTGAATGGTCAGGGAATAAAAAGGGTTATAGAACAGGATGTAAAAAGATGGTTAAAATTAAGTGAAAGGAACTGCTATTAAAAATGAGTTAAACTGTCTGTACAGCAATGCACACAGTGTCCGTAATAAAACAGGGGAGCTGGAGACAATCATGTGTTGTGAAGAACCAGACATAGTAGGGATTACTGAGACATGGCTACAGAAAAATCAGGACTGGGAATTAAACATTGTAGGGTATAACATATTTAGAAAAGGTAGAGAGGGAAAAAGGGAAGGTGGAGTAGCTGCACTTATTAGGGACAATATAATGGCAGTAGAAAAAAGTGACGCAGCTATCAGCAAAACAGAAATAGAATCCATGTGGATAGAGATAAAAGATAATATTCTCCCGTGGAGGTTTGTTAGTGCTGTTGGGGAGGGTTTAAACTAACTTGGCAGGGGGGTGGGCACCAGCATATAGGAGTAGAAAAGAGGAATAAGGTGCATAAAAGTGTGAGTGTGTTGGATAGTACGAGAGAAGATAGTACAAGAGGCGGTCGTAGTACCATATTAGATAGGAGCAGACTAAGAAAGACTACAAAAAATTCAAAAATGGGTTTAGAATGCATGTACGTAAATGCACAAAGTGTGGTGAATAAGGTTGGTGAGCTACAAGCACAATTAGTTGTGTGGCAATATGATGTTGTGGCAATAACGGAAACGTGGCTTAAAAACGGTGAGGACTGGGCACTTAATATTCAAGGGTACAAGGTGTTCAGAAAAGATAGGGAAGGAAAAAAGGGAGGTGGGGTAGCAGTGCTGATTAAGGAAGACATTGTAGTGTTGGAAAGGGAGGATGTTCTTGAGGGGACATGGACAGAATCCATTTGGTTAGAGTTGAGGAGCAAAAAGGGTATGATCACGCTATTGGGGGTATTCTATAGGCCTCCAAATAGTGAGAGGGAGGTAGAGGAGCAAATTTGCAGGGAAATCGCAGAGATACGCAAGAGCTATAGAATGGTGATATTGGGGGACTTTAATTACCCAAATATCGATTGGGATAATGCTAGGGTAAAGGGAAAGGAGGGGGAGGAATTTCTGAAATGTGTTCAGGAGAATTTCCTTGACCAATATGTTCTTGGCCTAACTAGGAAGGAGGCATTGCTGGCTCTGGTGCTGGGGAATGTGGTGGGCCAGGTCGACGAAGTGTCTGTGGGAGAACACTTGGGTACGAGTGATCTTCGTATCGTAAAATTTAGATTAGCAATGGAGAGGAGCAAGGAACAATCTAGAGTGGAACTTCTAAACTGGAATAGGGCTAACTTCAATGGGATGCGAAAGGATCTAGCCAGGATAAAATGGAACCAAAGACTGACAGGAAAAACTGTAACGGAACAATGGGTGATCTTTAAGGAGGTGATGTTCCAAGTACAGGCTAGGTACATTCCAACAAGAGGGAAGGGTAAGGGAACCAAAGCTAGGGCTCCTTGGTTGATGAGGGAGATAGAGAAGATGATGAAACAAAAAAAGAGGGTGTATGATGCATGTCAGGTGAATTCTTCAAGGGAGAACCAGACCAAATAAAATAAGTTGAGAGGGGATGTGAAGATGAAAATAAGATTGGCAAAGAGAGAATGAGAGTAGAATGGCGGTTAACATAACAGGGAACCCAAAAATCATCATCTGGCATGTAAACAGTAAGTGGGTAGTATAGGCGGGTTGGGGCCTATTAGAGACAAAGTAGGTGATATATGCTTAGAGCGCAGGGCAAGGCTAGAATACTCAATGAGTACTTTGTATCGGTGTTTACTAAGGAGGTGAATGCTGACAAAATATTGGGAGAAGTGGAAAGGGTAGAAGCAATGGAAGGGGTGAAAATTGATAGACAGGATATACTAGAAAGGCTGGGTATGCTTAGAGTGGACAAGTCGCCTGGTCCAGATGACTTGCATCCCAGGTTGCTAAGGGAATTTGGGGAGGAGATAGCGGAAGGGCTTGCCATAATTTTCCAATCTTCCCTAGATGCGGGGGAAGTGCCTGAGGATTGGAAAGTGGCAAATCTGACACCATTGTTCAAGAAAGGGTGTAAGGACAATCCTAGTAACTACAGGCTGGTCAGTTTAACATCAGTGGTGGGTAAAGTTTTAGAAACCATAATCAAGGAAAAAATTAATGGGCATTTGGAGAGGTTTAAGCTAATTAAGGAGAGCCAACACGGGTTTTTAAAAGGCAGATCGTGTTTGACTAATCTGATTGAATTTTTTGATGAAGTAGCAGAGAGGATTGATGAAGGGATGTTGTCTACATGGATTTTCGGAAGGCGTTTGACAAAGTACCACATAGAAGGCTGGTTAACAATTGAGGTTCATGGAATAGGTGGGTCAGTGGCAGCTTGGATAAGGAATTGGCTTAAGGACAGAAAACAGCGAGTTGTGGTAAATGGCTGTTTTTCAGACTGGAGGATGGTAGACAGTGGTGTTCCCCAAGGGTCAGTGCTGGGACCACTGCTTTCTTTGATGTATATATTAATCTGGATATTGGAAAACAGTAGAATTTCTAAATTTGCAGATGACACCAAACTTCGGTTGTGGCAAACAGTGATGATGATATCAATCGACTGCAACAGGACATAGAAAGGCTAGCAGAATGGGCAGACAAGTGGCAGATGGAATTTAATACAGAGAAGTGTGAGTTGATGCATTTTGGCAGAAGGAACAGTGAGAGGCAATATAAACTTAATGGCACAGTTTTAAAGAGTGTGCAGGGACAGAGGGACCCGGGAGTTAATGTGCATAGGTCCCTGAAGGTGGCAGGACATATTGAGAGAGTGGTTAACAAAGCATATGGGATCGTGGGCATCATAAATAGAGGTATTGAGTACAAAAGTAGAGAAGTTATGCTGAACCTTTATAAAGCGCTGGTTAGGCCACAACTGGAGTATTGCGTCCAGTTCTGGTCACCACACTTTAGGAAGGATGTGAAGGCCCTTGAGAGGGTGCAGAGGAGATTTATCAGAATGGTTCCGGGGATGGGAGATCTTAGCTACAAGGACAGGTTGGAGAAGCTGGATTTGTTTTCATTAGAGCAAAGGAGGTTGAGGGGTGATTTGATAGAGGTGTACAAGATTATGACGGGTTTGGATAGGCTAGACGGGGAAAGGCTGTTCCTACTACTTGATGGAATAAGGACTAGTGGACACAGATTTAAGGTTTTGGGCAAGAGATACAGGGGGGATGTGAGGAAAAACTTTTTTACACTGCAAGTGGTGATGACCTGGAACTCGCTGCCGACGGAAGTGGTGGAAACGGAAACACTCAATGTTTTCAAGGGGAGACTGGATAGGCACTTGAGGGAAATAAACTTGCAGGGCTACGGGGATAGAGGGGGGAAATGGGACTGACTGGATTGCTCCACAAAGAGCCGGCATGGACTCGATGGGATGAATAGCCTCCTTCTGTGCCGTTATGACTCTGACTCTACAATAAAGAATCAATCACACTAATAGGGGTAGTCTACAGACCACCTAATAGTGGAAGAGAGGTGGTGGAAGAAATATGCAAACAAATTAAGGAAATGAATAAAAAATATAGAATAATAATCATGCGGGATTTCAACTACTCTGATATTAATTGGGCAGAAGAGGTAGGCAAAGCGGATAAGGGAATAGAGTTCGTATAATCTGTACAGGACTCCTTTCTAACCCAATATGTAAAAATCCCAACAAGCGAGGATTCACTATTGGATCTAGTAATGGGAAATGAACCAGAGCAGATAAGAGAAGTAAAAGTAGGGGAACATCTTGGCAATAGTGATCATAATATGATATGCTTTAAGATAAAAATTGAGTAAGACATAAGTATGACAAAGACCGGGGTAATAGAGTCATGGGGGAGAAATTCAGTATCGCCCCATTTGGGGCGCAATTATCGGCCGGGCGCAAAGATTAGCGCCTGGCGCTAATTATCGCCTCCGACTGCAAAATTGACTTTTATCGCCCCTGGAGGTGATTGGAGCGCTAAATCAGGCGCTTCACACCTGTCTTAAGGTGCAAAGGCTGAGGAGCAAGGCGTTACCTCAGAGCGTTGGCGAAGCTCATGTGATGTCAGTCAGCAATGGAACACACCCACAATGGCGCCGGCTAGTTTTTAAAGGGGAGGGTTGATCTTGCTTTCCATCCACATCCTACTCATTGCAGCCTTGAATCTCGGCCTGGAGAGACCTGTACATCAAATCTGCTGGAAAGAACAATGGAGAGGCCCAGGGAAAGAGCTCAGAGTGCAGCCCCCACAGTCTCTTCTAAATCGATACAAGGAAGGGCAAATCAAAATGAACCTGCAAAGTGCTGCTCAGTACCCAAAACTCCTTCACACAGCGTTGAATCTCTCCAGAAGTCTCTCTCTCTCTCTCTCAGAATGTGTGGTTCAAAAATGTCACCAACAATAAAAGGCAGGAAGCGGTTGCCATTAAATAGCGCTCCCCCAGTCCAACCAACTGAATTTTTCCCCCATAGAGTCATACAGCACAGAAATAGGCCCTTCAGGCCATCGTGTCCGTGCAGGCCATCAAGCCCTGTCTATTCTAATCCCATTTTCCAGCACTTGGTCCAAAGCCTTGTATGCTATGGCGTTTCAAGTGCTCATCTAAATGCTTCTTGAATGTTGTGAGGGTTCCTGCCTCTACCACCCTTTCAGGCAGTGAGTTCCAGATTCCAACCACCCTCTGGGTGAAAAAGTTTTTCCTCAAATCCCCTCTAAACCTCCTGCCCCTTACCTTGAAACTATGCCCCCTGGTTATTGACCCCTCTACTTAAGGGGAAGAGTTCCTTTCTATCTACGCTATCTATGCCCCTCATAATTTTGTACACCTCAATCAGGACCCCCCTCAGCCTTCTCTGCTCTAAGGAAAACAACCCCAGCCTGTCCAGTCTCTCTTCATAGCTGAAGCGCTCCAGCCCAGGTAACATCCTGGTGAATCTCCTCTGCACCCTCTCCAATGCAATCACATCCTTCATATAGTGTAGTGACCAGAACTGCACACAGTATTCCAGCTGTGGCCTAACTAGCGTTTTGTACAGCTCCATCATAACCTCCCTGCTCTTATATTCTATGCCTCAGCTAATGAAGGCAAGTATCCCATATGCCTTTTTAACCACCTTAACTACCTGTCCTGCTGCCTTCAGGGATCTATGTACATGCACACCAAGGTCCCTCTGATCCTCTGTCCTTCCTAGGGTCCTACCATTCATTGTGTATTCCCTTGCCTTGTTAGTCCTCCCAAAATGCATCACCTCACACTTTTCAGGGTTAAATTCCATTTGCCACTGTTCTGCCCATCTGACCAACCCGTCTATATCGTCCTGTAGCCTGAGGCTTCCCTCCTCGCTATTTACCACTCCACCAATTTTCGTGTCATCTGCAAACTTACTGATCATACCTCCTACATTCATATCTAAATCATTAATGTACACTACAAACAGCAAAGGACCCAGCACCGATCCCTGCGGTATACCACTGGACACAGGCTTCCAGTCACAAAAACAACCTTCGACCATCAACCTCTGCCTCCTGCCACTAAGCCAATTTTGGATCCAATGTGCCAAATTGCCCTGGATCCCATGGGCTCTTACCTTCTTGACCAGTCTCCCATGTGGGACTTTGTCAAAAGCTTTACTGAAGTCCATGTAGACCACATCAACTGCACTACCCTCATCCACACACCTAGTCACCCCCTCGAAAAATTCAATCAAATTGGTTAGACATGATCTCCCCCTGACAAAGCCCTGCTGACTATCCTTGATTAATCCTTGCCTCTCCAAGTGGAGACTAATTCTGTCCCTCAGAATTTTTCCCAATAATTTCCCTACCACTGATGTTAGGCTCACTGGCCTGTAATTCCCTGGTTTATCCCTGCTACCCTTCTTGAATAATGGTACTATGTTAGCTGCTCTCCAGTCCTCTGGCACCTCCCCTGTGGCCAGAGAGGTTCTGAAAATTTGTGTCAGAGCCCCTGCAATCTCCTCCCTTGCCTCACACAGCAGCCTGGGATACATCTCGTCAGGGCCTGGGGATTTATCCACTTTTAAGCCCGCTAGTACCTTCTCCCTCTCAATACTAATTTGTTCAAGTATATCACAATCCCCCTGCCTGATTTCTATGCCTACATCTTCCTTCTCCATAGTGAACACAGATGCAAAATATTCATTTAAAACCTCACCTACATCTTCCGGCTCTACACACAGATTGCCACTTTGGTCCCTAATGGGCCCTACTTTTTCCCTGGTTATCCTCTTGCCCTTAATATACTTATAAAACACCTTGGGATTTTCCTTTATTTTGCCCACCAGTGTTTTTTCATGCCCCCTCTTCGCTCTCCTAATTTCTTTTTTAATTACCCCCCCTGCACTTTCTATACTCCTCTTGGGCTTCCACTGTTTTTAGTCCTTTGTATCTGCCAAAAGCCTCCCTTTTTTCCCTAATCCATTCTTGTATATCTCTTGACATCCAGGGTTCCCTGGGCTTGTTGGTCCCACCCTTGACCTTTACGGGAACATGTTGCCGTTGTACTCTCTCTGTTTCCTTACTGAAAGACTCCCACTGCTCTGATGTGGATTTTCCTACAAGTAGCTGATCCCAGTCCACTTTGGCCAGATCCTGCCTTATCATATTAAAATTGGCCTTCCCCCAATTTAGAACCTTTATTTCCAGTCCATCTTTGTCCTTTTCCATGACTAACTTAAATCTCACCGAATTATGGTCACTGTTACTAAAATGCTCTCCTACTGACACTTCTACCACTTGCCCGGCTACATTCCCTAGAATTAGGTCCAGTACCGCCCCCTCTCTTGTAGGACTTTCTACATGCTGGCTCAAAAAGCTCTCCTGGATGCACTTTAAGAATTCTGCACCCTCTAAGCCTTTCACACTCTGACTATCACAGTTAATATTGGGGAAGTTGAAATCCCCTACTATTATTACCCTATTATTTCTACACTTCTCTGAGATTTGCCTACAGATCTGCTCCTCGATCTCCCCCTGACTGTTTGGGGGCCTATAGTACACTCCCAGCAAAGTGCTTGCCCCCTTTTTGTTTTTAAGTTCTACCCATATGGCCTCATTAGAGGAATCTGCTAAGATATCATCCCTCCTTACAGCAGTAATTGACTCCTTGATTAATATTGCGACACCCCCTCTTTTCCACCCCCCTTTGTCTCGGCTTATTGGAGAAAAGCTGATTTTGAGCGGCTGAGAATAGAACTTGGCAAAATAAAATGGGCAACAATATTGGCAAACAATGATGTAGAACAACAATGGGAAACATTTAAAATGGTGTTCAACAGAGTCCAGGAAAAATATATTCCGCTAAAAAGAAGAACAAGCTAAACACTAATGAGACACCATGGATGAATAAAGCCATAAGGGAAAACTTGAGAGTGAGGAAAGAGGCATACATTAAGTACATGGGCAGCAAGGGAGAGCATGACAAGAGAGAATACGAAGAGATTAGGAGAGAGGTCAAAAAAACAATTAGGAAGTCAAAGAAGAACTATGAAACTAAATTATCAAGGAATATAAAACAAAATAGTAAAATATTTTACAGGCAGGTAAATAAAAAAAGGAAGGTCGGGATGGGAATAGAGCCACTAAGGGATGGACAGGATAATACCACAGGCAATGATAGAAACATAGAAGATAGGAGCAGGAGCAGGCCATTCAGCCCCTCGAGCCTGCTCTGCCATTCAATGAGATCATGGCTGATCATCCAAATTCAGTACCCTGTCCCTGCCTTCTCCCCATATCCCTTGATCCCTTTAGCTTTAAGAAATATATCCAACTCCTTCTTGAATATATTTAATGAATTGGCCTCTACTGCCTTCTGTGGTAGAGAATTCCACAGGTTCACCACTCTCTGGGTGAAGAAATTCCTCCTCATCTCAGTCCTAAATGGCTTACCCCTTATCCTTAGACTGTGACCCCTGGTTCTGGACTCCCCGGCCATCGGGAACATCCTTCCTGCATCTAGTCTGTCTAGTCCTGTTAGAATTTTATAAGTTTCAATGAGATCCCCTCTCATTCTTCTAAACTCCAGTGAGTATAAGCCCAATCGACCCATTCGCTCCTCATACGTTATTCCTGCCATCCCAGGTATCAGCCTGGTGAATCTTCGCTGCACTCCCTCCATGGCAAGAACATCCTTCCTCAGATAAGGTGACCAAAACTGCACACAGTACTCAAGATGTGGTCTCACCAGGCCCTGTACAACTGCAGCAAGACATCCTTGTTCCTGTACTCGAACCCTTTCACTACGAAGGCCAACATACCATTTGCCTTCTTAACCGCCTGCTGAGAGAGATGGCAGAGATATTAACTAATTACTTTGCTTTAGTATTTACCAGGGAGATAGAACAGGTGGAGATGACATCAGATGATGAGACTAGTAATGATATAACTGCATTTAAAATAAGACAAGGGCATATATTAAATAAACTAATGAAACTCAAAGAGGATAAAATCCCTGGTCTGGACAGATTACATCTATGCATTTTAAAAGAATCTAGGGAAGAGATAGCAAAGGTAATACTACACATATTTAGTAATTCATTAGAAAAAGGTGTAGTGCCAGAGGACTGGCGGATAGCTAACGTGCTACCAATATTTAAGAAGGGAGATAGAACATGTCCAGAGATCTATAGACCAGTCAGCTTAACATTGGTGGTCGGAAAAATAATGGAATCCCTACTAAAGGAGAAAATGGAAGAACATCTTGAAACCAAAAATATAATAATAAATAGTCAGCATAGATTTCAAAAGGGGAAGTCTTGCTTGACCAACTTAATTGAATTTTTTGAAGAGGTAACAGTGAGAGTAGACAAGGGTGATGTAGTAGATGTAATTTATCTAGATTTTCAAAAGGCCTTCGATAAGGTACCACATAATAGACTAATGAATAAGGTCAAGGAATGCGGAGTCAGGGGACAAGTAGCACAATGGATAGCTGGCTGGCTTCAAGACAGAAAGCAGAGAGTAGGGGTAAAGGGTAGCTATTCACAGTGGCAGAACGTGGGAAGTGGTGTTCCACAAGGATCAGTGCTGGGACCACTGCTGTTCACAATTTATATTAACGATTTCGACTTTTGGAATCAAAAACACAATTTCTAAATTTGTGGACGACACCAAATTGGGGGGGGGGATAGTCAATACTGAGGAGGACTGCAACAAATTACAAGAAGACATTAATAAACTTGCAGAACGGGCATATAATTGGCAAATGAAATTCAGCACCGATAAATGTGAGGTATTACATTTTTGTAAGAAAAATATGGAGGTCACATATTACTTGGAAAGTAAGAATCTAAATTGGGTAGAGGAGCAAAGGGATCTTGGAGTACAAATACACAAATCACTAAAAGTAGCGACACAGGTGAACAAGGGCATAAAAAAGCAAACCAAGCACTAGGGTTTATTTCTAGAGGGATAGGTAGTGAAGTTATGCTAAACTTGTATCAAACCTTGGTTAGACCACACTTGGAGTACTGCGTACAATTCTGGTCACCATATTATAAAAAGGCTATGGAGGCACTGGAGAGGGTGCAGAGAAGATTTACAAGGATGATACCAGAAATGTGAGGGCATACATATCAGGCAAGGATGAACAGGCTGGGTCTCTTTTCTCTTGAAAAAAGAAGGCTGAGGGGTGACCTAATAGAGGTCTTTAAAATTATGAAAGGTTTTGATAGAGTGGATAGAGAGAGAATGTTTTCACTTGTGGAGAAGAGCATAACTAGAGGTCATCAATATAAGATAGTCACCAAGAAATCCAATAGGGAATTCAGAAAAAACTTCTTTACCCAGAGGGTGGTGAGAATGGGGAACTCGCTACCACATGGAGTGGTTGAAGCCAATAGTATAGATGCATTTAAGGGGCGGTTAGATAAGCATATGAGGGAGAAGGGAATAGAGGGTTAAGTTGATAGTTAGATGATGAAAGACGGGAGGAGGCTCGTGTGGAGCATAAACGCTGGCATGGACTGGTTGGGCCGAATGACCTGTTTCTGTGCTGTATATCCTATGTATAAAGAAATTTCTCCTAACCTCCCTCCTCATCCTCTTAGTGAAAATGTAAAATACATGACCATTTGTCACTAACTCCCTAAACAGCGGAAGTAGCTTTTCCCTATTCACGCTATCAAAGTCCTTTTATAATTAAAAAAAACCTCCATTAAGTTTCCTCTTAGCCTTCTCTGCTCCAGTGGAAATAGGCCTAGTTGGAAGGATTCCCTCTTTTCAGTGGGATAGCAACGTGATGGAACTTCTGCCCATCCATCTGACCCCACCATAGTCTCGACCCATTTTCCTGGGTTGTGGTTAATTAGGCGTACAGGATGGGTTGTCAGTGAGATTACCACCGCCCAGAAGGAGCCCAGTGCTGTAAGAGGGAAATCGGCTGGTGCTGCACCACTAGGAGACCACCACTGCAACACTTAAAGGGGGTGCAAGAGCCCAGAAGACGGAAATGCCGCTGTGCTTGTGAGCTTCGGCTGTGACTGAGACCTGCAATGGTAAGTAATGGGGTTGAATTGGGGAGAGAGGAGATCACCACAAGGCCCTCACCCTCCGTCCTTGTAGACTGGGGTCTCACTGCTGCTACCCAGGGCCTACAGTGGGAACAGGGGTAGATGGTATGAATATCTACCTGGACCCTGCCTCCTTGCAGGTATTTGCATGCATTGGGTGGGGAAGGGGAGGGCAGCGGCAATCCAGGTGGGGCAGGGGAGAGAAATTAAGGCTGTGGTGGGGAGATGGCAATAGGCCTCTCTCCCGATTTTTGCCCTATTTACCACTGCTATCTTGCTCACAGGCTGTTTGAGGAAATTCCAGCCCAGTATTTCAAATCTCCCTCATAACTATAGTTTCCCATCCTTCGCATCATTCTGGTGAATCTATGCTGTACACTCTCTGACCTTAACTGTGGCTGAACCAATATTTTGTACAAATTTATCATTACTTCTTTACTCTTGTTCTCTATGCCCCAATTTATAAAGCGCACATTTTATTGGCCTTTTTATGGCTTTATCGACCCACACTCGCACTTTCAGGGAATGATGTATTTGATGTCCTGTATCTCTCTGTTCATCCACACTCTTCACTTTCTTCCCATTGAGTGTTCACTCCCATTTATTGTTTTTCCTCCCAAATTGCATCTGCTCCCTGTCTGCCCAATCCACAAACCTCTCTGTGTCTTCCTGAAGCCTTTCACAGTCCTTGATGTTTGCCAAACCGAATATTTTTGTGTCATTATCAAATTTCAAGATTGTGCTCCCTATCTGCAAGTCAAAATCATCTCCTCTAGACTGATAACAAAAGTGGTCTGAGCACTGAAAGCTGGGGTACACCATTTCCAATCTTTCTCCAATCCAAGCAACACCCTTTTACTCCAACCCTTTGTTTCCAGTCTGTTCAACCAATTTTCTATCCATGTTGCTATATTTGCTCTTCTATCATCTGCTTGCATTTTTCTAATAAGCCTCTTGTGAGGCACCGTGTCAAATGCCTTCTGAAAATTCATATACCCTACATATACTGTATTCCCTTCAACTATCTAATCAGGCACTAATTCAACAAACTGTTAAATTTGTCCAATATAACTTTCCTCCATTAAATCCATACTAAATGTCCTTGATTTCTAAATACTCTTTTTTCTATTATGGATTCTACGAGTTTGTCCACTACTAATGTTTATTTGAACAGTTCATAGAATCATAGAATGGTTACAGCACAGAAGGAGACCATTTGGCCCGTCGAGCCCGTGCCGGCGCTCTGCAAGAGCACTTCAGCTAGTTCCACTCCCCCACCCTTTCCCCAGAGCCCTGCAAATTTTTTCCTTCAGGTACTTATCCAATTCACTTTTGAAAGCCATGATTGAATCTGCCTCCACCACCCTTTCAGGCAGTGCATTCCAGATCCTAACCACTCGCTGCGTAAAAAAGTTTTTCCTCATGTCGCCTTTGGTTCTTCTGCCAATCACCTTAAATCTGTGTCCTCTGGTTCTCGACCCTTCCGCCAATGGGAACAGTTTCTCTCTATCTACTCTGTCTAGATCCCTCATGATTTTGAACACCTATCAAATCTCCTCTCAACCTTCTCTGCTCCAAGGAGAACAACCCGAGCTTCTCCAGTCTATCCACGTAACTGAAGTCCCTCATCCCTGGAATCATTCTTGTAAATCTTTTCTGCACCCTCTCTAAGGCCTTCACATCCTTCCTAAAGTGCGGTGCCCAGAATTGGACACAATACTCCAGTTGAGGCCGAACCAGTGTTTTATAAAGGTTCATCATAACTTCCTTGCTTTTGTACTCTGAGCCTCTATTTATGCAGCCCAGTATCCTGTATGCTTTTTTTAACCACTTTCTCAACCTACCCTGCCACCCTCAACGATTTGTGCACATATACCCCCAGGTCTCTCTGTTCATTCACTCCCTTTAGAATTATACCCTTTAGTTTCTATTACCTCTCCTTGTTCTTCCTTCCAAAATGTATCACTTTGCACTTTTCTGCGTTAAATTTCATCTGCCACATATCCGCCCATTCCACCAGCCTGTCTATGTCCTCTTGAAGTCTATCACTATCCTCCTCACTGTTAGGAGCATAGGAACAGGAGGAGGCCATTCAGCCCCTCGAACCTGCTCCGCCATTCAATGAGATCATGGCTGATCTGTGACCTGACTCCATATACCTGCCTAAACCCATATCCCTTAATACCTTTGGTTAACAGAAAGCTATCAAACTCTGATTTAAAATTAACAATTGATCTAGCATCAATTGCCGTTTGCGGAAGAGAGTTCCAAACTTCTACCACCCTTTGTGCGTAGAAGTGTTTCCTAATTTCACTCCTGTAAGGTCTGACTCTAATTTTTAGACTATGCCCCCTAGTCCTAGACTCCCAACCAGCGGAAATAGTTTCTCTCCATCTACCCTATCAGTTCCCCTTAATATCTTGAAAACTTCGATCAGATCACCCCTTAACCTTCTAAATTCCAGGGAATACAACCCTAGTTTGTGTAATCTCTCCTTGTAATTTAACTCTTGAGTGAGCTCAACTGATCAGAAAGCAGAATGATGATGGTCGAGGAATCCATGATAGCAGCTGGCTCAGTTTCACAACTGACAAACGGTTCATAATGATTGGCCTTTTACTGCCTTGTTAACTTTGCTTCCTCGACTGTACAGTTACACCCAGAGGGGCATTAACCATAAATGCGGACCTGAGCGGGAGCCGAGCAGCGGAGGCTGCAGCATGTATTTGGGGCAAAAAAATTCAAGGAGTGACGTCACAGGACAACAGGTAAGTGATTGGTTGGTGAGTATTACCTTTGTCGTCTTCTCTCTACGTTAGATCAATGGGTTAGTTCTTAGTCTATTAAATAGAGGCATGACAGGGCAGCTCAGTCCAGTGGAGTGCACATCCTGTGCCATGTGGGAAGTCCTGGATGCTTCGCGTAGCCTGTGTCACCAGCTACAGCAACTCGAGCTCTGGGTTTCGGAGCTTGAGCGGCAGCTGGAGTCACTGCGGTGCATCCGCGAGGCTGAGAGTTACGTGGATAGCACGTTTCAGGAGGTGGTCACCCCACAGCTAGACCTGCTGGCTGCATATCCTGTCAATTTGTGTTCTTGTGTTTTTAAAAAAAAACCAAAAAAAAAAAACCAAAAAAAACACCTGGGAAGACCGGCCATGATGTCAAGTCACGTTCTGTATCGTGACATGAACCCGATATCGCGATTGAGGCCATCCTCATGAGTGCGGAACTTGGCTATCAGTTTCTGCTCTATGATTTTGCGCTGTCGTGTATCTCGAAGGCCGCCTTGGAGAACGCTTACCCGCAGATCCGAGGCTGAATGCCCCTGGCTGCTGAAGTGTTCCCCGACTGGGAGGCAACCCTCCTGCCTGGCGATTGTTGCGCGGTGTCCGTTCATACGTTGTCTCAGTGTCTGCATGGTCTCGCCGATGTACCATGCTCTGGAGCATCCTTTACTGCAACGTATCAGGTAGACAACGTTGGCCGAGTCACATGAGTATGTACCGTGTACCTGGTGGGTAGTGTCCTCACGTGTAATGATGGTATCTGTGTCCATGATTTGGCATGTCTTGCAGAGGTTGCCGTGGCAGGGTTGTGTGGTGTCTTGGTTGCTGTTCTCCTGAAAGATGGGTAATCTGCTGCGAACGATGGTACTTTTGAGGTTAGGCGGCTGCTTGAAGGCGAGTAGTGGAGGCGTGGGGATGGCCTTAGCAAGGTGTTCGTCGTCATCGATGACATGTTGAAGGCTGCGAAGAACATGGCGTAGTTTTTCCGCTCCGGGGAAGTACTGGACGACGTAGGGTACTCTGTTGGTTGTGTCCCGTGTTCGTCTTCTGAGGAGGTCTATGCGGTTTTTCGCTGTGGCCCGTCGGAACTGTCGATCGACGAGTCGAGCGTCATATCCCGTTCTTACGAGAGCGTCTTTCAGTGTCCGTAGGTGTCCATCGCGTTCCTCCTCGTCTGAGCAGATCCTGTGTATTCGCAGGGCTTGTCCATAGGGGATGGCTTCTTTAACGTGGTTAGGGTGGAAGCTGGAGAAGTGGAGCATCGTGAGGTTGTCCGTGGGCTTGCGGTAGAGTGAAGTGCTGAGGCGTCCGTCTTTGATGGAGATTCGTGTGTCCAAGAATGAAACCGATTCTGAGGAGTAGTCCATGGTGAGTTTGATGGTGGGATGGAACCTGTTGATGCTATCGTGTAGTCCTTTCAGTGATCCTTCGCCGTGGGTCCAAAGGAAGAAGATGTCGTCGATGTATCTGGTGTACAGCGTTGGTTGGAGGTCCTGTGCAGCGAAGAAGTCTTGCTCGAACTTGTGCATGAAGATGTTGGCGTATTGGGGTGCGAATTTGGTCCCCATGGCTGTTCCGTGTGTTTGGGTGAAAAAATGGTTGTCGAAGGTGAAGACATTGTGGTCAAGGATGAAGCGGATGAGTTGTAAGATGGCGTCCGGAGATTGGCTGTTGTTGGTGTTGAGTACTGAGGCTGTCGCAGCGATGCCGTCATTGTGGGGGATATTGGTGTAGAGTGCCGATACGTCCATTGTGACGAGGAGTGTTCCTGGTTCAACTGGTCCATGGGTGCTGAGTTTCTGCAAGAAGTCTGTAGTGTCGCGACAGAAGCTGGGGGTTCCCTGTACGATGGGTTTCAGGATGCCCTCGACGTACCCAGAGAGGTTCTCACACAGGGTTCCGTTGCCTGATACGATAGGACGTCCGGGTGTGTTGGCTTTGTGTATCTTTGGGAGGCAGTAAAAGTCTCCTACGCGGGGAGTACGTGGGATGAGAGCGCGTAGGATGTTTTGAAGGTCTGGATCGAAGGTCTTGATCAGTCTATTGAGTTGGCGGGTGTGTTCTTTGGTCGGATCTGCGGGTAGCTGTCTGTAGTGTTCCTGGTTGTCCAGTTGTCGGTATGCTTCTTTGCAATAGTCCGTTCTGTTCTGTATGACGATGGCTCCTCCTTTGTCCGCTGGTTTGATGACGATGTTGCGGTTGGTCTTGAGTGCGTGGATGGCGTTGCGTTGTGCTCGGGTGACATTCTGGACTGTCTTGTGAGTACGGCTGATGAATCTGGCGTTGATGCATTTCCTGACAGCTTGAGCATACATGTCAAGCTTAGGGTTGCGACCCTCCGGAGGGGTCCAATTTGACTCTTTCTTCCTCGGTTGCAGCACTGCGGTTCCCTCTGTCTGCTGTTCCGGATCATTGATTGTCCCATTAGGAATGTTGCTGACGTCTTGGGATTTGTGGTAGTATTCCCGGATCCTCATTCTCCTGATGAATTCCTCTGTGTCCGCCGCGAGACCGATGGGGTCCATTTTGGTGGTGGGGCAGAACTTGAGCCCTAGGGCGAGAACTTCGATTTCGTCTGGTTGAAGGGTGTGGTCCGACAGGTTGACGATGGACTTCCCTGTGGTTGCAACCGTGGTACCGGGGGAGGCTTGGTTGTAGCTGGTGGTTACGCCGAGTTTCTCAAGCTTCCTGTTCTTGATGCGCATGTAGGTAGCGTAGTTCCGTTGCCTCGTCTGTTTGGCGGTGTCTCGTAGCTGGTCTGCTGTGTCCGGAACAGCAGACAGAGGGAACCGCAGTGCTGCAACCGAGGAAGAAAGAGTCAAATTGGACCCCTCCGGAGGGTCGCAACCCTAAGCTTGACATGTATGCTCAAGCTGTCAGGAAATGCATCAACGCCAGATTCATCAGCCGTACTCACAAGACAGTCCAGAATGTCACCCGAGCACAACGCAACGCCATCCACGCACTCAAGACCAACCGCAACATCGTCATCAAACCAGCGGACAAAGGAGGAGCCATCGTCATACAGAACAGAACGGACTATTGCAAAGAAGCATACCGACAACTGGACAACCAGGAACACTACAGACAGCTACCCGCAGATCCGACCAAAGAACACACCCGCCAACTCAATAGACTGATCAAGACCTTCGATCCAGACCTTCAAAACATCCTACGCGCTCTCATCCCACGTACTCCCCGCGTAGGAGACTTTTACTGCCTCCCAAAGATACACAAAGCCAACACACCCGGACGTCCTATCGTATCAGGCAACGGAACCCTGTGTGAGAACCTCTCTGGGTACGTCGAGGGCATCCTGAAACCCATCGTACAGGGAACCCCCAGCTTCTGTCGCGACACTACAGACTTCTTGCAGAAACTCAGCACCCATGGACCAGTTGAACCAGGAACACTCCTCGTCACAATGGACGTATCGGCACTCTACACCAATATCCCCCACAATGACGGCATCGCTGCGACAGCCTCAGTACTCAACACCAACAACAGCCAATCTCCGGACGCCATCTTACAACTCATCCGCTTCATCCTTGACCACAATGTCTTCACCTTCGACAACCATTTTTTCACCCAAACACACGGAACAGCCATGGGGACCAAATTCGCACCCCAATACGCCAACATCTTCATGCACAAGTTCGAGCAAGACTTCTTCGCTGCACAGGACCTCCAACCAACGCTGTACACCAGATACATCGACGACATCTTCTTCCTTTGGACCCACGGCGAAGGATCACTGAAAGGACTACACGATAGCATCAACAGGTTCCATCCCACCATCAAACTCACCATGGACTACTCCTCAGAATCGGTTTCATTCTTGGACACACGAATCTCCATCAAAGACGGACGCCTCAGCACTTCACTCTACCGCAAGCCCACGGACAACCTCACGATGCTCCACTTCTCCAGCTTCCACCCTAACCACGTTAAAGAAGCCATCCCCTATGGACAAGCCCTGCGAATACACAGGATCTGCTCAGACGAGGAGGAACGCGATGGACACCTACGGACACTGAAAGACGCTCTCGTAAGAACGGGATATGACGCTCGACTCGTCGATCGACAGTTCCGACGGGCCACAGCGAAAAACCGCATAGACCTCCTCAGAAGACGAACACGGGACACAACCAACAGAGTACCCTACGTCGTCCAGTACTTCCCCGGAGCGGAAAAACTACGCCATGTTCTTCGCAGCCTTCAACATGTCATCGATGACGACGAACACCTTGCTAAGGCCATCCCCACGCCTCCACTACTCGCCTTCAAGCAGCCGCCTAACCTCAAAAGTACCATCGTTCGCAGCAGATTACCCATCTTTCAGGAGAACAGCAACCAAGACACCACACAACCCTGCCACGGCAACCTCTGCAAGACATGCCAAATCATGGACACAGATACCATCATTACACGTGAGGACACTACCCACCAGGTACACGGTACATACTCATGTGACTCGGCCAACGTTGTCTACCTGATACGTTGCAGTAAAGGATGCTCCAGAGCATGGTACATCGGCGAGACCATGCAGACACTGAGACAACGTATGAACGGACACCGCGCAACAATCGCCAGGCAGGAGGGTTGCCTCCCAGTCGGGGAACACTTCAGCAGCCAGGGGCATTCAGCCTCGGATCTGCGGGTAAGCGTTCTCCAAGGCGGCCTTCGAGATACACGACAGCGCAAAATCATAGAGCAGAAACTGATAGCCAAGTTCCGCACTCATGAGGATGGCCTCAATCGCGATATCGGGTTCATGTCACGATACAGAACGTGACTTGACATCATGGCCGGTCTTCCCAGGTGTTTCTTTTGGTTTTTTTTTTTTTGGTTTTTTTTTAAAAACACAAGAACACAAATTGACAGGATATGCAGCCAGCAGGTGGTTTGACACGCTGGACCCCCTGGGACACATCTCATTGTCTTGGCTGTGCTCTTTGTTGTAGCGAATAATGTGAATAGATTTTGTCTGGGTTTAAATTGTGAATTCTGGGAGATTCTCTCATTGCTAACTTACCTGACGAAGGAGCGATAGCTCCGAAAGCTTGTAAAATTAAATAAATCTGTTGGACTATAACCTGGTGTTGTGCGACTTCTCATAAGAGTATGCAGGCAGAGAGGGAATGGATGACCACCAGACAGAAGAGGAGGACAAGGCAGGTAGTGCAGGAGTCCCCAGAGTGCATCTCGCTCTCCAACCAGTATTCTGTTCTGAATATTGGTGAGGGCGATGGTTCCTCTTGAGAGTGCAGACAGAGACAAGACCACGGGTGGCTTAACTGCACAGGTGGGGAGGAAAAAGAGTGGAAGAGCAAAAGTGGTAGGGGATTCGATAGTTAGGGGAGCAGACAGGCGTTTCTGCGGCCGCAGACGTGACTCCAGGATGGTATGTTGCCTCCCTGGTGCCAGGGTCAAGGATGTCACTGAGCGGCTGCAGGACACTCTGAGGGGGGAGGGTGAACAGCCAGAGGTCGTTGTCCTTATCGGTACCAATGACATAGGCAGAAAGAGGGATGAGGTCCTGCAGGCAGAGTTTAGGGAGCTAGGAGAGAGATTAAAAAGCAGGACCTCAAAGGTAGCAATCTCCGGATTACTCCCGGTGCCACGTGCTAGTGAGTACAGGAATAGGAGGATAGAACAGATGAATGCGTGGCTGGAGAGATGGTGCAGGAGGGAGGGCTTTAGATTCCTGAGGCATTGGGACCATTTCTGGGGGAGATGGGACCTGTCCAAGAAGGACGGGTTACACCTCAACAGAGCCGGGACCAATATTCTTGTGGGGAAGGTTTGCTAGTGCTGTTGGGGAGGGTTTAAACTAGCTTGGCAGGGGGACGGGCACCAGTATATAGGAGTAGAAAAGAGGAATAAGAGTGAGTGTGTTGTATAGTACTAGAGAAGGAAGTAGTACTAGAGGTGGAAGTAGTACCATATTAGATAGGAGCAGACTAAGAAAGACTACGAAAAATTCAAAAATGGGTTTAGAATGCATGTACGTAAACGCACAAAGTGTGGTGAATAAGATTGGTGAGCTACAATCACAATTAGCCGTGTGGCAATGTGATGTGGCAATAACGGAAAAGTGGCTTAAAAATGGTGAGGACTGGGCACTTAATATTCAAGGGTACAAGTTGTTCTGAAAAGATAGGGAAGGAATAAAGGGAGGTGGGGTGGCAGTGCAAGCAAGGCATTGTAGTGTTGGAAAGGGAGGATGTTCTTGAGGGGACAAGGACAGAATCCATTTGGTTAGAGTTGAGGAGCAAAAAGGGTATGATCACGCTATTGGGGGTATTCTATAGGCCTCCAAATAGTGAGAGGGTGGTAGAGGAGCAAATCTGCAGGGAAATCGCAGAGATAAGCAAGAGCTATAGAGTGGTGATATTGAGGGACTTTAATTACCCAAATATCGATTGGGATAATGCTAGGGTAAATGGAAAGGAGGGGGAGGAATTTCTGAAATGTGTTCAGGAGAATTTCCTTGACCAGTATATTCTTGGCCCAACTAGGAAGGAGGCATTGCTGGATCTGGTGCTGGGGAATGAGGTGGGCCAGGTCGACGAAGTGTCTGTGGGAGAACACTTGGGTACGAGTGATCAGCGTATCATAAGATTTAGATTAGCAATGGAGAGGAGCAAGGAACAATCTAGAGTGGAACTTCTAAACTGGAATAGGTATAACTTCAATGGGATGCGAAAGGATCTAGCCAGGATAAAATGGAACCAAAGACTGACAGGAAAAACTGTAACGGAACAATGGGTGATCTTTAAGGAGGAGATGTTCCAAGTACAGGCTAGGTACATTCCAACCAGAGGGAAGGGTAAGGGAACCAAAGCAAGAGCTCCTTGGATGACGAGGGAGATTAGAGAGGATGATGAAACAAAAAAAAGAGGGTGTATGATGCTTGTCAGGTGAATTCTTCAAGGGAGAACCAGACCAAATACAATAAGTTGAGAGGGGAAGTGAAGATGAAAATAAGATTGGCAAAGAGAGAATATGAGAGTAGAATGGCGGTTAACATAAAAGGGAACCCAAAAATTATCACCTGGCATGTAAACAGTAAGCGGGTAGTAAGTGGCGGGGTGAGGTCTATTAGGGACAGAGAAGGTGATATATGCTTAGAGGTGCAGGGCAAGGCTAGAATACTCAATGAGTACTTTGTATCGGTGTTTACTAAGGAGGTGGAAGCTGACAAACTATCGGTAGAAGTGGAAAAGGTAGAAGCAATGGAAGGGGTGAAAATTGACAGACAGGATGTACTAGAAAGGCTGGGTATGCTTAGAGTGGATGAGTTGCCTGGTGCAGATGGCTTGCATCCCAGGTTGCTAAGGCAATTGGGGGATGAAATAGCGGAAAGGCTTGCCGTAATTTTCCAATCTTCCCTAGATGAAAATGAGAAGTCGCACAACACCAGGTTATAGTCCAACAGTTTTATTTGAAATTACGAGCTTTCGGAGCTCTGCTCCTTCTTCAGGTACAGTGAGGGAATACAAATCGATTACACAGTGTATATAGACAGAGAACAATGTGTCTGCAGAGATACAATCCGTCAGGGAGGCATTACATCAAAGACACATCAGAGTACAGCTAAGACAATGAGGTGGGTCACAGGGGGTCCAACGTGTCAAATGCTGCAGTCTGCAGTTAAGCTTTTAACTTTTTTTTAAAAAACTGGAATACCAGACAACGATGTCGAGTCACGTTCTGTAGCGTGACATGAACCCGAGATCCCGGTTGAGGCCGTCCTCATGGGTGCGGAACTTGGCTATCAGTTTCTGCTCGATGATTTTGCGTTGTCGTGTGTCTCGAAGGCCGCCTTGGAGAACGCTAACCCGCAGATCCGAGGCTGAATGTCCTTGACTGCTGAAGTGTTCCCCGACTGGGAGGTAACAATCCTGCCTGGCGATTGTTGCGCGGTGTCCGTTCATACGTTGTCTCAGTGTCTGCATGGTCTCGCCGATGTACCATGCCGCGGTGCATTCTTTCCTGCAACGTATGAGGTAGACAACGTTGGCCGAGTCACATGAGTATGTACCATGTACCTGGTGGGTAGTGTCCTCACGTGTGATGATGGTATCTGTGTTGATGATCTGGCATGTCTTGCAGAGGTTGCCGTGGCAGGGTTGTGTGGTGTCGTGGTCGCTGTTCTCCTGACAGCTGGGTAATTTGCTGCGAACGATGGTACTTTTGAGGTTAGGTGGCTGCTTGAAGGCGAGTAGTGGAGGCGTGGGGATGGCCTTAGCAAGGTGTTCGTCATCATCGATGACATGTTGAAGGCTGCGAAGAACATGGCATAGTTTCTCCGCTCTGTGGAAGTACTGGACGACGTAGGGTACTCTGTTGGTTGTGTCCCGTGTTCGCCTTCTAAGGAGGTCTATGCGATTTTTCGCTGTGGCCCGTCGGAACTGTCGATCGACGAGTCGAGCGTCATATCCCGTTCTTACGAGGGCGTCTTTCAGCGTCCGTAGGTGTCCACCGGAGCAGAGCTCCAAAAGCTCGTAATTTCAAATAAAACTGTTGGACTATAACCTGGTGTTGTGCGACTTCTCATTTTTGTGCACCCCAGTCCAACACCGGCATCTCCGCATCATTCCCTAGATGAGGGGGAGGTGCCTGAGGATTGGAAAGTGGCAAATGTGACACCATTGTTCAAGAAAGGGTGTAAGGTCAATCCTAGTAACTACAGGCCGGTCAGTTTAACATCAGTGGTGGGTAAAGTTTTAGAAACATTAATCAAGGAAAAAAATTAATGGGCACTTGGACAAGTGGCAGATGGAATTTAATACAGAGAAGTGTGAGGTGATGCATTTTGGCAGAAGGAACAGGGAGAGGCAATATACACTTAATAGCGCAGTTTTAAAAAGTGTGCAGGGACAGAGGGACCTGGGAGTTAATGTGCATAGGTCCCTGAAGGTGGCAGGACATATTGAGAGAGTGGTTAGCAAAGCATATGGGATCTTGGGCATCATAAATAGAGGTATTGAGTACAAAAGTAGAGAAGTTATGCTAAACCTTTATAAAGCGCTGGTTAGGGCACAACTGGAGTATTGCGTTCAGTTCTGGTCATCACGCTTTAGGAAGGATGTGAAGGCCCTTGAGAGGGTGCAGAGGAGATTTACCAGAATGGTTCCGGGGATGGGGGATCTTAGCTAAAAGGACAGGTTGGAGAAGCTGGATTTGTTTTCATTAGAGCAAAGGAGGTTGAGGGATGATTTGATAGAGGTGTACAAGATTATGACGGGTTTGGATAGGCTAGACGGGGAAAGGCTGTTCCCACTAGTTGATGGTACAAGGACTTGGGGACACAGATTTAAGATTTTGGGCAAGAGATACAGGGGGGACGTGAGGAAACTTTTTTACGCAGCGAGTTGTGATGACCTGGAATTCGCTGCCGACGGAAGTGGTGGAAGTGGAGACACTCAATGTTTTCAAGGGGAGACTGGATAGGCACTTGAGGGAAATAAACTTGCAGGGCTATGGGGATTGAGCGGGGGATTGGGACTGACTGGATTGCTCTACAGAAAGCTGGCACGGACTCGATAGTCCGAATGGCCTCCTTCTGTGCCATTATGAATCTATGACAGGTACCGGGTGAGGGAAGTCCTGGTTGGGGTGGTGAGGTGGCCGGTGGGGGCGGCGGTGGGGGGTCATGTCCCAGTTGGCAGATGGAGTTCAATGTGGGACAGTGCGATGTCATTCACTTTGACCTAAGAAAGATAGATAAGAGTATTTTGTAAATGGCGAGAAACTGGGAACTGTGATCGAGCAGAGAGATTTAGGGGCCTAAGTACAGAAATCACTAAAAGCTAGTGGACAGGTAGAAAAAATAATTAAAAAGGCTAATGGAATGTTGGCCTTTATCTCGAGAGGGCTAGAATGCAAAGTGGTGGAAGTTGGAGAACTGTGTTCAGTTCTGGGCACAGCGCCTCAGGAAGGATATATTGGCCTTGGAGGGGGTGCAGCGCAGATTCACCAGAATGATACTGGGGCTAAAAGGGTTAAATTAGGAGGACAGGTTGTACAGACTAGGCTTGTATTCCCTTGAATACAGAAGATTAAGGGGTGATCTAATTGAGATGTTTAAAGGATTTGATAGGTTAGATAGAGAGAAACTATTTCCTCTGGTGGGAGAGTCCAGAACGAGGAGGCATTATCTTAAAATTAGAGCTAGGCCGTTCAAGGGTGATGTCAGGAAGCACTTCTTCACATAAAGGGTAGTGGAAATCTGGAACTCTCTCCCCCAAAAGGCTGTTGAGGCTGGGGGACAATTGAAAATTTCAAAACTGAAATTGATAGATTTTTGTTAGGCAAGGGTATTAAGGGTTACGGAACCAAGGCTGATAGCTGGAGTTGAGATATAAATCAGCCATGATCTAATTGAATGATGAAACATGCTGGAGGGGCTGAATGGCCTATTCCTATGTTTCAGTGTGGAGGGAGCTTTACTCTGTACCTAACCTGTGCTGTACCTCCCCTGGGAGTGTTGGATGGGACAGTGTAGAGGGAGCTTTACTCTGTACCTATCCTGTGCTGTACCTGCCCTGGGAGTGTTTGATGGGACAGTGCAGAGGGAGCTTTACTCTGTATCTAACCCGTGCTGTAGCTTCCCTGGGAATGTTTGATAGGACAGTGTAGAGGGAGCTTTACTCTGTATCTAACCTGTGCTGTACCTTCCCTGGGAGTGTTGGATGGTCATGATGCGGAGATGCCGGTGTTGGACTGGGGTGGACAAAATTGAGAGGTCGCACAACACCAGGTTATAGTCCAACAGTTTTATTTGAAATCACAAGCTTTCGGAGCTATCGATTGCTCCTTCCTCAGGTGAAGGAAGGAGCAATCGATAGCTCCGAAAGCTTGTGATTTCAAATAAAACTGTTGGACTATAACCTGGTGTTGTGCGACCTCTCAGTGTTGGATGGGACAGTGCAGAGGGAGCTTTACTCTGTATCTAACCCGTGCTGTACCTTCCTTGGGAGTGTTTGATGGGACAGTGTAGAGGGAGCTTTACTCTGTATCTAACCCGTCACACCCAGTCCTTGTTTTTCCTCCCAAAATGTATTGCCTCACACTTAGATAAGAACAAAGGACGTAAGACGTAGGAGCAGGAGTAGGTCATTTGGCCACTCGAGCCTGCTCCGCCATTCAATAAGATCATGGCTGATCTGATCTTGGCCTCAACTCCACTTCCCTGCCTGTTTCCCCATAACCCTTCACTCCCTTACCATTCAAAAATCTGTCTATCTCCACCTTAAATATATTCAATGACCCAGCCTCCACAGCTCTCTGGGGAAGAGAATTCCAAAGATTCACGACCCTCTGAGAGAAGAAATTCCTCCTCATTTCCGTTTTCAATGGGTGCCCCCTTATTCTGAAATTATGCCCCCTAGTTCTAGATTCCCCCACGAGGGCAAGCATCCTCTCTGCATCTACCCCGTCAAGCCCCTTCAGAATCTTGTATGTTTCAATAAGATCCCCTCTCATTCTTCTAAACTCCAATGAGTATAAGCCCAACCTGCTCAACCTTTCTTCATAAGACAACCCCTTCATCTCCGGAATCAACCTCGTGAACCTTCTCTGAACTGCCTCCAATGTAAGTATATCCTTCCTTAGATAAGGAGACCAAAACTGTACGCAATACTCCAGGTGTGGTCTCACCAACACACTGTACAGTTGTAACAGGACTTCCCTACTTTTTACTCCATTCCCTTTGCAATAAAGGCCAACATTCCATTTGCCTTCCTAATTACTTGCTGTACCTACATGCTAACTTTTTGTGATTCATGTACAAGGACCCCCAGATCCCTCTGTACCTCAGCATTTTGTAATCTCTCCACATTTAAATAATAATTTGCTTTCTTATTTTTCCGACCAAAGTGGATAACCTCGCATTTTCCCACATTATACTCCATCTGCCAGATTTTTGCCCACTCACGTAGCCTATCAATATCCCTTTGGAGATTCTTTGCATCCTCCACACAATTTGCTTTCTCACCTATCTTTGTATCATCAGCAAATTTGGCTACATTACACTCGGTCCCTTCATCCAAGTCATTAATATAGATTGTAAATAGTTGAGGCCCCAGCACTGATCCCTGCGGCACCTCATAAGTTACAGTTTGCCAACCTGAAAATGACCCATTTATCCCAACTCTCTGTTTTCTGTTAGTTAGCCAATCCTCTATCCATGCTAATATATTACCCCCAACCCCGTGAGCTTCTTACCTTGTGCAGTAACCTTTTATGTGGCACCTTATCGAATGCCTTCTGTAAATCCAAATACACGACATCTACTGGTTCCCCTTTATCCACCCTGCTCGTTACATCCTCAAAGAACTCCAGCAAATTTGTCAAACATGATTTCCCTTTCATAAAACCATGCTGACTCTGTTTGACTATATTATGATTTTCTAAATGTCCTGCTATCACTTCCTTAATGATGGACTGCAGCATTTTCCCCAATGACAGATGTTAGGCTAACTGGTCGAGAGTTGCCTGCTTTCTGTCTCCCTCCTTGCTTAAATAGGGGCGTTACATTTGCGGTTTTCCAGTCCGCTGGGACCTCTCCAGAATCCAGGGAATTTTGGTAGATTGCAACCAATGCATCCACTATCTCTGCAACCACCTCTTTTAAGACCCTAGGATGCAGGCCATCGGGTCCAGGGGACTTGTCCACCTTTAGTCCCATTAGTTTGCCTAGTACTTTTTCTCTAGTGATAGTGATTGTTTTAAGTCCCCCCCACCCCAATAGCCCCTTGATTATCCATTATTGGAATGCTTTTAGTGTCTTCTACCGTGAAGACCGATACAAAATATTTGTTCAAAGTCTCTGCCATTTTCCTGTTTCCCATTATTAATTCCCCAGACTCATCCTCTAAGGGACCAATGTTTACTTTAGCTACTCTCTTCCTTTTTATATACCTGTAGAAGCTCTTACTATCTGTTTTTATATTTCTTGCTAGCTTACTCTCATAAGCTATCTTCTCTCTCTTTATCATTTTTTTAGTCGTCCTTTGCTGTTTTTAAAAAAATTCCCAATCCTCTGGCCTTCTACTATTGTTTGCAACATTGTATGCCTTTGTTTTCAATTTGATACATCCTTTACTTCCTTCGTTAGCCATGGATGGTTCATCCTTCTTAGAGTCTTTGGGGGAAAAATTCAGTTGGTTGCGCCTCCCGTTAGCGCCTTAAGAGGGCGCTAATGGGGCATTAAGGTGCTAACGCCCGGGCGCAGCGCTGTTTGCGCCGCTCGAGAACTTAACTTGAGATTGTGCGGCGGCGCTAAAACTTACCGCTGCGACCACCTGCGCGCGCAGATTGTGACGTCATTCCATGGTGCAACGCCCTTGGGGCGCCCCGGAGCGGAAATTGAGTGGCGCCCCCTGCCTTACCGCCTGGCGCTTCCAACGACCGGAAGACTGGAACGTTATCAATCGGTGTGGGGCTGGGGGGGGGCGCTATTTAAAGGGGGCCTCTTCCTGTCTTTTTCTGTGGTCGACATTTATGCACCACTCGTTCTGAGAGAGAGAGAGAGATTCGGAGAGAGAGAGAGAGAGACTTCTACATTGACTCAACGCTTTGTGAGGTAGTTTGGCCTAGTTCATCCTAACTTTGCTGCTACTTTAGTTGCTGTACCTCATTACTTTTCTGGCAAAGAGAATATGGGGGCTGCAATGATTGGGGGCGTCGTCCTGCTCCAGCTCAATCGGAGGATAGTGAGACGCAGACAGAGAGTGGCAATGATGGCCAGACGGAGGAGGGCCATCAGGCGCATGTACAGGAGAGCTTACCCTCCCAGGGTATATCGTGAACAGCTCTCCTACATCCATATGTCCGAGGAGCTGTGTTTGCGAAGGCTGCGATTCAGCAAGGAGGTGGTCACTGAGCTCTGCCACCTGCTGCAGCCAGATCTGCAGCCTCAGCTGAGGTCCAGGACGTCTCTGTCGGTGGCAGTGAAGGTCACAGTGGCTTTGAACTTCTACGCCACTGGCTCATTCCAAGCTGCTGTTGGGGACCTCGCCAATATCTCCCAGTTTGCGGTGCATCGCTGCATCCGGCAGGTCACCAATGCCCTCTTCAGAAGGAGACGAGACTTCATCTCCTTCCCTATGACCCCAGACAAGCAGCATGACCGTGCTATGGGCTTTGCGAGGGTAGCGGGCTTCCCCATGGTGCAGGGCGCCATTGACTGCACGCATGTGGCTTTGCGTGCTCCGCGAGAGAATGCAGAGGAGTTCCGGAACAGAAAGGGGTTCCATTCCTTGAATGTGCAGTTGGTCTGTGACCACAGACAGGTGATTCTCGCTGTCAATGCCCACTATCCGGGCAGCTGCCACGATGCTTTCATCCTGCGCCAGAGTACTGTGGCAGAAATTTTCGAGGCACCGCATCAGCCAGTTGGTTGGCTTCTGGGGGACAAGGGGTACGCATTGAGCACCTGGCTGATGACACCGCTCCGTGCGCCAAACACCCCTGCTGAGCTGCGGTACCAGGAAAGCCAACAAGCAACCAGGAACATTATTGAGCGCACAATCGGCGTGCTGAAACAACGATTCCGCTGTCTGGACCATTCCGGAGGAGCCCTGCAGTACTCGCCTGAGCAAGTTTCGAAATTCGTAGTCGTGTGCTGCATGTTGCACAACATGGCAATCCTCAGGACGCAGCCAATGCCACCAGGCCTTGCAGCACCACAAGAGGAGGAGGAGGAAGAGGAGGAACAGGACGAGGACGATGATCAGCAGCAGCACCAAGGCAGGAGGGCGGCCCACAATGGTCAAACTGCAAGGGCCGTCCGTCAACGACTAATAGCAAGCCGCTTCTAGGGCCCCTGCCATTGCTACAAACACGAATCAACCCAGCACGCAACCCCTAAGCCGGCCAAGGCACCAATAATTCCAACCACCAGCCATGTATATTTTGAATACAGAAACTTATTTATTGTACAAACTCTGTGTGTGTCAATTCCTCATGACAAACTCATAGAAATAAACACAAAAAAACAGTCAATAACATAACTGGTTCTCACAACCTGGAGATAATGTCCAAAACACTAAACAAAAGTTGGGCCATGAACCTCGGCCTTTAATAAAAAAATGACCAGCATTTTGGCACACCTCCTACATTTTGCCCTTCGAGGGTGATCTCCTTCCCTTGTGCACTTCCCCCCTTCTAACCCTACTGCTCCTCCGTAATGGGACCTCAGTGGCTGCAGCAAGGCTGGTGGAAGGCTGCTGCTCGTCAGACCCTGACACTGCAGATGCCCCTGAAGGACGGCCTCGACCACTTCTGGGCCTGGAGGGCCCGGCTGCAGACTGCACCAACTCTGCATGGGCGGCAGCAGTCTGTCCTACAGGCGGTGGCAAGTGCAGTGGAGAAGTGACAGTGTTGGCAGCAGGAATGCTGTCATCGTGAGAGAGGACAGCAACTCCCTGCTCGCCCGACACACTGGCACTCCCACGGGGCAGCACTTCAGCATCCGGAGCAATTTGCCGGAGAACAGATTGCTGGCCTGCTGCGGCGCGGTGACAGCCCCGGGGACATGTGCACGAACCATCGAGGATGGCAGCAGTCAGTGCTCGCGTGGCCTCAATCTGAGTCTGCATGAGAGCAGTCTCAGATGGGTTCCTGGCAGCCAGTGACTGAATTGCAGCACTAAGCTTTAGTGTGGCATCCGCCTGTGCTACAGCGAAGTGCTCCACACTCCTTGCCAGTGCCTCAATGCATTCGGGCACCCTTCCCACTGCACCCATGAGCTCAGTGTGCATGCCCACCGCCTGGCTGTTCATTTCTGCAATCAGCTGCTCCTCCTCTGCGTCCATTGCAGTAGGAGTGTCTGGCATACTCTCCCTCTGGGGAGAAGGCTCCCGTTCTTCCCTCCCCCCCCCATGGCATTGCTGCAGCCCGCTGGGTCCTGGAGCTTCACCATCATCAGCCCCTTCCCCCCTGCTCCCCTCCGGGGAAGGCGTGTTCCCAGTGTGGCCATGGGCTTCCTCGGGAGAGGGTGGCACTGATGCTCCGGCTTCCTCTTCCTCCTCAGCTGCAGCATCACTCCCAGTGGCAGCTTCAGGGACCATCTCCTCAGCTGGTGAATCACCATCTGAAAGCAGGGAGGTACAAGAGTGGCTTTAGCGTGAGGACAGGGTGGCAGTAAGGGAGGAATAAGTGCAGCAAGTTAGCAAGTTGGATTGAAAGTGTCAAAGGCTGGTATTGTGAGGGACAAGTGGAAGGACAGAGGACAAAAAGGTGATGACCTTACCATTGCTGTCCACAACGGGGTCGGCGTCCCCAGTGGCGACGGGACCGATCACCCGGCTTACCACAATCCTGTGGACGCGCTCCTCCAGATCGCTGAGGGGTTGCAGCTGAATCCGCCCTCCACCCGTCCGTTGCTGCTGTCTCCGATTATGAGCCAGCTTAGCCTGCAAGAAAAAGGACAGCATCTGCCTCCCATAGGTGAATAGCCCTTACAATATGCAGCCATGGTCTTGCCTGATGTGCCTCCCATAGGTGAATAGCCCTTACAATATGCAGCCATGGTCTTGCCTGATGTGCCTCCCATAGGTGAATAGCCCTTACAATATGCAGCCATGGTCTTGCCTGATGTGCCTCCCATAGGTGAATAGCCCTTACTGTATGCAAAGTGTGGAATGTGTGTGTGTGTTTGATGAAAGGGCCATAGGTGTTGCATGAGTGTTGTGCATTGGGGTTTTAAGACCCTCTGGCCATATAGTGAGGTTGAGATGGAGGGATGGAGAGGTATTGAGAAAAAGCCACTCACCCTGACGACCCGAGTGAGGTCGTTGAATTTTTTGCGGCACTGAACATGGGTCCTGGGCACCATGCTCCTGGAGGAGACGCTCTGAGCCACCTCCCTCCACACTCTTCTGAACTCGCGTGGCAAAGGCCTCCTGCCACTCTCCGGGAACAGCATGCATCGTCTGCGCTCCACTGCGCCAACCAGAGCATCCAAGGCCCGCTCGGTGAAGCGATGAGCGCGTTCTCTCACCCTCTCCATGCTTGGCAGCAAAATGGATTACAGGTCTCTCCAGGCTGAGATTCAAGGCTGCAATGAGCAGGGTGTGGCTGGGGAGCAAGTGGCCCCCCCCCGCTTTAAGAAGTGTCCGGCGCCAGTGTGTCTGTGTTCCCTCGCTAACTGGCAGCAGCTGCGCTGCGCTCGTGCGCTGAGGTAGCGCCTCACTCCTAGGCCTTTGTGCCTTAAGAGAGGTGTGCAGCGCCTAATTTAGCGCTCCACTCACCTCCCGGGGCGGTAAAAGTGAAGTTTCCTGTCAGTGCCGATAATTAGCGCCAGGCGCTAATATTTGCGCTCGGACGATATTTGCGCCCCAAATGGGGCACGACCTAATTTCTACCCCTTTCTCTCTGGAATATATATTTGCTGAGGGTTATGAAATATTTCCTTAAATGTTTTCCACTGCTTTTCTACAGTATTATCCTGTAATATATTTTCCCAGTCCACTTTAATCAAGTCTGCCTTCATACCTTTGTAATTACCTTTATTTAAGTTCAGGACACTAGTTTGAGACCTAGCTTTCTCACCCTCAAACTGAATTTGAAATTCTACCATGCTGTGATCACTCTTCCCAAGAGGATCCTTCACTTTGAGATCATTAATTAAACCAGCCTTGTTACACATTACCAGATCTCAAATAGTCTGCTCCCTGGTTCAACATTAAACTTTCAAAAGATGTTTGACAAAGTGCCACATAATAGACATGTGAGCAAAATTAAAGCCCATGGGATTCAAGGGACAGTGGCAGCATGGATACAAAATTGGCTAAGGGACAGAAAGCAGAGAGTAGTGGTGAATGGTTGTTTTTCAGACTGGAGGGAGATATACAGTGGTGCTCCCCAGGGGTCTGTATTAGGACCACTGCTCTTTTTAACATTTACCAGAGGTCAATGATTTAAAATCTTTGGCAAAAGATATAGAAGGGAGATGAGGAGAAATGTTTTCACTGAGAGTTGTCAGGATCTGGAACACTCTACCTGAAAAGGTGGCGGAAACTAATACCATAAGTAATTTAAAAGGGAGTTGGACAGGTACTGGAGGATGAAGAACTTACAGGGTTACGGACCAAAAGCAGGGGTGTGGGACTAAGCATGGCTGCTCTTTCAAACAACCAGCACAGACACAATGAGCCAAATGGCCTCCGTTTGTACTGTAAGTTTCGAAGATTCTATGATATTAATGACCTGAACTTGGATATACAGGACATAATTTCAAAGTTTGCAGATGATACAAAACTTGGAAATGTAGTAAACAATGAGGAGGATAGTAACTTACTTCAGGAGGACAAAGACAGACTGGTGAAATGGACAGACACATGGCAGATCAAATTTAACGTAGAGAAAGGTGAAGTGATACATTGTGGTAGGAAGAATGAGGAGCGGCAATATAAACTAAATGGTACAATTTTCAAGGGGCTGCAGGAACAGAGAAACCTGGGGGTGTATGTACACAAATCTTTGAAGTTGGCAGGACAAGCGAGTAGGTTATTAAAAAAGCATATGGGATCCTTGGCTTTATTCATGGAGGAATAGAGTACAAAAGCAAGGAAGTTATGCTAAACCTTTAAAACACTGGTTAGACCTCAGCTGGAGTATTGTGGTCAATTCTGGGCAACACACTTTAGGAAGGATGTCAAGGCCTTGGAGAGGGTGCAGAGAAGATCTGCTCGAATGGTACCAGGGATGAGGGACTTCAGTTATGTGGAGAGACTGGAGAAGCTGGGGTTGTTCTCCTTGGAGCAGAGAAGGTTGAGAGGAAATTTGATAGAGGTGTTCAAAATCATGAGTTTTTATACAGTAAATAAGGAGAAACTGTTTCCAGTGGCAGAGGGGTCGGTAACCAGAGGACACCGATTTAAGGTGATTGGCAAAAGAACCAGAGGCGACATAAGGAAACATTTTTTGCACAGTGAGTTGTTGTGATCTGGAATGCGCTGCCTGAAAGGGCGGTGGAAACAAATTCAATAGTAACTTTCAAAAGGGAATTGGATAAATGCTTGAGGGGAAAACATTTACAGGGTGATGGGGAAAGAGCAGGGGAGTGGGATTAAATGGATAGCTCTACCAAAGAGCCAGGACAGGCACGATGGGCCAAATGGCTTCCTTCTGTGCTGTATCATTCTATGATTCTAACTGCATCTGCCCCTTGTCTGCCCATTCTCCTAGCCTGTTTGGAAGTCATTTACAATCCTCACTGTGCCAAATTTCCTACTTTTGTGTCATCAGCATATTTTGAGATTGTGCTCCCTATGCACAAATTATTTATATATGGAGAACAAAACTGGAACCAGGACTGACCCCTGGGGTACACCACTTCCAACTAATGTTCCCTTCTATAAATAAATTGCCACTGCAGCAACTCGCCAAGATTTCTTCAGCAGTACCTCTCAAACCCGCAGCCTCCACCACCTAGAATGATAAGGGCAGCATGGGAATACCATCACCTCCAAGTTCCCTTCGAGTCACACACCCCATCCTGACTTGGACATATATCACCGTTCCTTCATCGTCGCTGGAACTCCCTCCCTGACAGCACTGTGGGAGCACCTTCACATACGGACTGCAGCAGTTCAAGAAAGTGGCTCACCACCACCTTCTCAAGGCAACTAGGGATAGTAAATAAATGCTGGCTTTGCCAATGATGTCTACCACAACCCAAAAATGAATATGAAAAAAAAATTAAGATTCCCAACAATATATACTGTTTAATTTTCGCATTTAATTCTTTGTGGGTTTTTCCCATTTTCTGTAAATTTGGATTCAAATGACTCCAATTTTAAAAGTTTTTAAAAATCTAGAGAACACAATTATGAGGTGCAGCATGTGAGAAAGCAGATTCGATCTATTTGTGACGCAGCACACTATTCCCTCAGAGAGATATCACATTTCACATTTAATGTGGTTACTATGAAAGGAAGAAAAGGTGACAAAACCAGCTCATCGTAACTAAATATCTTGGAAACTGTATCTGATGAACAGAGAACACTGCAGCCAGGACTGATGGGTCCATTTAAAGAAACAGGAGGAAGGAGTCTGTGTTGCTGGTATGTGTAACCTGAGTTAATGTGTTCTGAACCAGCAGTCACCAAGCTGATTATACAGACATTAAGCTTCTTCATTTTAACCAAGTCTATGGAGAGCAATAATTCATTTCATATTGTGAGAGAACGTTACTCTTCCACTTGATGGGCTGATGAAAGTCAGGAGAACTTTCAGTAACAGGCCAACATTTTCCCACAATGCATCCCTTACAGTCCATT
The DNA here is from genome assembly GCA_030390025.1 of Squalus acanthias. Classification (NCBI taxonomy): domain Eukaryota; kingdom Metazoa; phylum Chordata; class Chondrichthyes; order Squaliformes; family Squalidae; genus Squalus; species Squalus acanthias. The sequence continues at coordinate 126,737,030 of CM059430.1, forward strand.
CCATCGTTCACCCCAAAGTGGTTCAATCTAAACTCTCTGTGCCCCTTCCTTCTTCTACATTAAAGCCCATATCCCTGATTCTAGCTTTGTGCCAATCTCAATTTTTGGTGAAAAAAAGTGTGAGATTTAAGAGGAAGGTTTTGATAATTCAGGAATCAGTGCTGAAAGGACATTTCACCTGAAGTCACAGGATCAGTGCTAATGCTAGTGACAGGGATTTTTAAAATATATAATTAGTACTTGTATGAAGTGATTAAACAGCGTTTGATTCTTGCAAGTGTTTGATGCTAGTGGAGTTCAGGCTACAATATCTACATTTTTAAGTTAGTTACAGAGAACTGGCACTGCAGGAACTCCGTGTGATGAGTGTATTAATCACTGGGTGTAGTCTGTTTCCTATTGAAGAATAAGACTGTTGCTCTGTGATTACACCAGTCACAGAATCCCTGGTCCAAAGGTTGTTTTTCGGACTGGAGGAAGGTATACAGTGGTGTTCCCCAGGGGTCGGTTCTAGGACCGCTGCTTTTCTTGATATATATTAATGACTTAGATGTGGGTGTACAGGGCACAATTTCAAAATTTGCAGATGACACAAAACTTGTAAGTGTAGTGAACAGTGAGGAGGATAGGGATAGACTTCAAGAGGACATAGACAGGCTGGTGGAATGGGCAGACACATGGCAGATTAAATTTAACGCAGAAAAGTGCGAAGTGATACATTTTGGTAGAAAGAATGAGGAGAGGAAATATAAACTAAAGGATACAATCCTAAAGGGGGTGCATGAACAGAGAGACCTGGGGCTATATGTGCACAAATTGTTGAAGGTGGCAGGGCAGGTTGAGAAAGCAGTTAGAAAAGCTTATGGGATCCTGGGCTTCATGAATAGAGGCATAGGGCTGGATTTTGTCTTGGGGTCGGGTTGGGGTCATGTAATCTGCATTTCATGTTTCCCCCCCGACTCCAGATTAATGTGGATGAATGATGCAATTTTCACTTAATTGGGCAATTGAGTTCCAGCATGTGGGAACCCATGAAACAATTAGTGGTTTCAGTCTGAAAGTCGCCTCTGATGATGTCATCATTGCTGACTGCCTAGTCTCAGAGACTGTTGGTGAGAGAGGACCTGCCTGGCTTGCTTTTGATGTGAGTGGACCTGGATGCAAAATATGTGGGGGGGGGGGGGGGGGGGGGTGGTTTGGAGAGAGAGAGAGACAGAGAGAGAATTTTTTTGCATCCAAGTCCTCTCACAGCAAAGGCCAGGCAGTCTCTGAACACATTCAATGCAGCAGCGGCGACTTTCAGACCTAATACTACTACTACCTTCATCACATCTCCGTTGTAATAGTGGACCTGCAGCTGATAGTCAGCTGTCCACTTGTGCTCCCGCCAGGTTTCACTGGAGTGTTTCACACCAGGCGTACTTCACGTCAGAAAAGGGTTAAACTAGCTAAAACGTTTCAAAATGGCATTACAGAGCCAATTTAGAGCTTGTTAAGGGCTTTAATGGCCTCTCCCGCCTCTTGGAGGCGGGACGGAGTCGGGAACCCCGCGACTGATTTTGTCAAAATTGCGTGGAGGCGGGATGGAGTCGGGATGGGGTCGGAAACCCCGACCCCACAAATTTAACCCCCCACACGCCTCCAAACCCGACTCCATGGGTCATTCAAAATCCAGCCCATAGAGTACAAAAGCGTGGAAATTATGAACCTTTATAAAACACTGGTTCGGCCTCAGCTGGAGTATTGTGTCCAGTTCTGGGCATTGCAGTTTAGGAAGGATATGAAGGCCTTAGAGAGGGTGCAGAAATGTTTTCCGAGAATGATTCCAGGGATGAGGGACTTCAGCTCCATGGATAGACTGGAGAAGCTGGGGTTGTTCTCCTTAGAGCAGAGAAGAGTGAGTGGAAATTTGATAGAGGTGTTCAAAATCATGAGGTGTCTAGACAGAGTAGATAGAGAGAAACTGTTCCCATTGGCAGAAGGGTCGTGAACCAGAAGACACAGATTTAAGGTGATTGGCAAAAGAACCAAAGGCGACATGAGGAAAGACTTTTTTACTCAGCGAGTGGTTAGGATCTGGAATGCTTTGCCTGAAAGGGTGGTGGAGGCAGATTCAATCGTGGCTTTCAAAATGGAGTTCGATAAGTACCTGTAGGAAAAATTTTTGCAGGGCTACGGGTAAAGGGCGAGGGAGTGGGACTAGCTGAAGTGCTCTTGCAGAGAGCCGGCACGGGCTCGACGGGCCGAATGGCCGCCTTCTGTGCTGTAACCAGTCTATGATTCTAAGCTCACATGGAATGTTGTGTGTCTGTAATTCACTCCCATTATTCTATAATTAATATATGCAGCTTTATAAATACTCTTCTGTTTTGGATTTTAGATCATTAAGTTTGTACTTTTGGTCCTAAGATTGTGCTTCCATCACAAGGCTGCCATCTCTCTCATTTTATTCTTCCTGTTTGTTATAAATACCATCTGGTTATAATGATCATCCCTTAATACCGCCCAGATTAGTGCAGAGTTCAGCCACACAGTGGGCATTGTACAGGCAGAGGTTTCAGTTACAATATACATCAGAGTATTTTAGAGTGTATACGGAGCACATTGTGAATACACAAACCTTTATTTTTCTTTCACAATCCTCCACCTGTACCGCAGAAAACCTGTTTTGTCAAAGAATGATGTAGAGAATCTGACCTTTCACCATTTCTGCCTCCAGAACTGGACCAAACAAAGGTGTTAGTAAATGAACTGCATTGTTCCACAGTGATTTATTTTACAATATTCCTTGGGGGGTTTCAGTGGCATCAGATCCTCAAGGATTGCGTTACCTCTCAGCCATTCTGGAATGTAGTTCATTCAGTCGTGGATACAATAAGTTGAGGTGGAAGGTCAGTGTGTACGTCCTTAACATTTTTGGAGCTGAAACAAGAATTGTAACTGTAGCCTCTCTCCCTCTACAATTGTTCAGTATTTCTTCAACTCAGTCAGCTCCAGCAGAGGGAATTATAAAGGCTTGGGATTGTGTCTCGCTGTGTGAACCCACATATTGCTGCATGAAACGAAGACATTTTGAGCAAGTTTATACAAGGCTTTCTGGAAATGATGTAAACTGTGTTTTAAATATAAGGGTAGAAACTTGAGCTTGTTGCACTTGTTTTATGGGCATAAAGCAGGCTCAACAAGAGGCACCTTCAGGGACCAACAGCCACACCCATGGCCCAAGGACGCCTGAAAGATGTCCGACCTGATATTGGGTCAGGCATCCCTGGCGGCTGCCTAAAATAGGCATCAGGCCGCCTACATATGTAAATATGGAGCTCATTGCCTGTTTTAGGCCTCCTCTGGGAAACTGGACATCGATGAGCGGAGAAGGGTTGGGCCCAATCCACTCCAGATTCTTCAGCAACCGCTGCGGCCTTAGCAGCGATTGCACCAGAAGGTGAGTTTTAAAAGTAATGTCAAAGTTGCTGTGGAACCAGGAGGGTATGGAGAGCTCCCCCGACTCCACAGAACCCTGATCACTCCCTCCTCCTGTTACTCCACCCCCATCCTGGGATTTACCCTTGGCTGCTGCTGGCCCGAAATTTATCTTTTTAAAATGGCTGAGCTACCATGGAGCTGCGACAGGGGCTGGCAGCTCACCCGGTGACCTGTCTAATGTTAGTGAAGCCAGAGGCCCAATTCTAGGCTGGCCTTTGGCCTCCTGGTTGGGGCACCCATTGCAGGCCCCCAAAAGGGCCTAAAGCATTTCCATCCCAAAATCTCTTGTTTCGTCATTGGTAAAAACAGAGCAAGTAAAGGCCATTCAGCCAATCCGCCCCATTCCACCCACAGTCCAGGTCTGATTATTGTATCATCAGTCTCTCTCAAACCATGGTCTAGACATTAGTCTGGGCCTGTATCTGATAGTTGAAATATTCAGTATTACTTGTTTCGATATACTCAATGTTTATTTTAAACTTTTTGTTATTTATTTTGAATTTAATGGCATGTAACACAGTTACTTTTTACTGGAAATAGTCTTAAGAAAAGCATAATAATACGTATAAAAATTGAATCACATAAACCAGCTCACACCATCTTCCATTCATAAGTCTCACAGCATGGCTGAGAGACTTATGAATCTTACACCCCCCCAAAATAACAGCTAAACCTCAATTAAATTTTAAAAAAAACCCATCACATTAATAAAATAAGTATAGTTAATTAAATTAACCATTTTAAATAAAAAATTAAATTTTTGAAAAAATTTAAAATCTTTTAAAAAGTTATAAAAATAAACTTACCTGTCTTTAAAGTCTATAAAAAAGATATACCTGTAAAAAAAATTCAAAAAAATACTTAATTCACTACTTACCTTCTTAAAAGCGGGTCTTACTCCTCCTTTTTACATTTCCAAAATCTTCAGTACTTACCTGCGCGTCCAAAGCATGAAGTGCACAGCGTGCGCGCAGCCTGTAGCGCGCACGCGATGCACTCCGGCCCCGCCCCCTTTTCGGAAGAGCAATTGCCGGTTTTCAGCGCATGCGCAGGGCATGCAGAAAACCGGCAATTGGAGTGGGAATACGCGAGAGATTATGTTTAATTTTTGCGCATAATTTGGGTAGGAAATTTTTAGAGAATTTAAAATATGGTTTTAATCTGAGGTGGAGGGAACTATTGGGTATCAGTATGCAGTTTTAAGGTGTGCGAAGATGTTTTTTTCTTTCTGGCCTCGTCTTCTGTTGGTGGTAAGCTGTAATATACACGCACATTAAACCTCAGTAAACCCACTCTACATTACAAAATTATAACAACCTCTTTCTCTGTCACACGATGTGGAGCCACACAGTAAACACTCAGTGACCATGCCGATGTCATTGAGAAAGCAATTAAAAGTCTAAACTCTGAGATTACCAGACTATGCATGTTATAAACCTAGGGTTTGGGACTGCACCAATCCTTAACCAGTATATGCAACTGATACTTTTCTTACATCGAGTTACATTGAATGTACAGCACAGAAACAGGCCATTGGGCCCAACTGGTCTATGCCGACATTTATATTCCACACGAGCCTCCTCCTACCCTACTTCATCGCACCCCAGTAGCATATCCTTCTATTCCTTTCTCCCTCATGTGCTTATCTAGCTTCTCCTTAAATGCATCCACCTCAACTGGACCTTATGGTAGCGCGTTCCACATCCTTACCACACTTTGGGTAAAGAAGTTTCTCCTGAATTCCCTATTGGATTTATTAGTGACTATGTTATATTTATGACCTCTAGTTTTGGTCTCCCCCACAAGTGGAAACATTTTCTCTACATCTACCCTATCAAACCCTTTCATTATCTTAAAAACCTCTATCAGGTCACCCCTCAGCATTCTCTTTACTAGAGAAAAGAGCCCCAGCCAGTTCAGCCTTTCCTGATAAGTATATCCTCTCAGTTTTGGTATCATCCTTGTGAATCTCTTTTCACATTCTCCAATGCCTGTATATACTTTTTATAATCTGGAGACCAGAACTGTGCACAGCACGCCAATTGTGGTCTAACCAAGGTTCAATACAAGTTTAACATAACTTCTCTGCTTTTCAATTCTGTCCCTCCAGAAATGAACCCCAGTGCTTGGTTTTCTTTTTTTTTATGGCCTTATTAACCTGCGCCGCTACTTTTAGTGATTTATGTATCAGCTGGTGATGTGGAGTATTTTAAACCAACACTCGACACAAGGTTTTCAGATCGATAGTCAAGTTGTCTTTATTACACCGGTGGGGAGACAATCTGCTCTGTCTTTAGCCAGACTTCTCCCAATTGTTACAGCAAGCCCTACATTTTTATACATTCAAATAAGCATGGCGGCCTCATGCACAATTCATTCCCACAACCTGATTGGATCTTGGCCCGCATGCACCTTCACAGATTGGGTTACATGTCCTAAGGTAAACATGTGTAAGCTGCATACTCAATTATTAGCCCAAACTGCTGAATGCTGATTAAAAGATAACTTGGAAGCATTGTGACCCAGATAATAAAACCCTCAGGGCAGCTGAAGTGCTAGACATCATGTCTCAACTGAGTTGTTTTTAGTGTCAAAGGTCAGTTATCTTGACCACACCTTATGGATGTGGTCTTTCATGTTAGCCACTGTCTCTCTTACACCATTCTGTGAGCTGCCAGCAATGTTATTTTAACTCTTTCCCCACTTCAATTCCCCCCTTTTGGTACTTGGCCCCTGCCCAAGTTAAACCACATGTATAAGCATCACTGTACCTCCTGCCCCATGCGGTGATCAGTCGCTGGTTTGGGAGGCCCTGCATACCCATCATGTTTAGAGCAAACTTGTGCCTTCCAGCTCTTTCCGAATCGCTTTAGCTCTTTGCTTGGTCCGTTTCTTTTTACAAGCGGTGCATGCTGCCATTCCCCATCCTATAGCCATGACTAACTGTACTATCACTAATATATGAGAAATGATGCGGATCCATGGGTGTATGTTGACATTCATTCCCCAATCCCACAGCTTCTCATACCACGGGACTTCTTGTAGCTCTACCTCTATGTCTTTTTCTAATTCCCCAAGATTCCTTTGCAACACTATGTATTGTTTCACCATCTTGCTCAAATCCTCTTTCATTTCTTGCAGATCCTCTTGCAGGCGGGGTATTGGGGCCCCTACCGGGTCTTCATAATTGACCAACTCTTCCCTTAGATTATCTGTCACATTTAGTTTTATCTCCTCTCTTGAATGTACATACACCAATCTGGTGTGTCCAATTGTCACAGGGATCTTTGGTGTAAAGCAGAAGTTGGGCATTGTGATTGCACACACAAGGTTACTATACTGGTACTCAGTCTCCGTGGTGGCTATACAATACACCCCTTCTCCCCTATATCCCGAGCGGGTGTGATGGTGGTCAGCATGTGATAATTCCAACACACACCCCTCTATTTTATTATAGCCGCACTCATCCTTCGTGCCTTCTCCTACTGGATGTGGGCATATCATAAGCGTGCCTTTCCCGTGGCATCAGTTTAGGGAGACTCCTCTCATAGTACCATTTTTCCTGATGGCATAGTTATCAATCGGATAGTATTGGAGGTATGTCTCACCCCACACGATGCCTATGTTTGTTACCTGGTACTGTGGGTATGGAGCAGTGTCTAGTCCCACCACTGGTATCAGAAGTACCATGCCTATCATTGATGTCACTTCTGCTTTACATTTTTGTATCACCGGATATACTCTGGTCATCCCTTTGAGGGTGCAAGCACTCAGGGGGCCTGGGTTCTGGCTCAGGCCATGGAGCTGTGTGCTGTTCATCCAGTCTGGTACCTCGCCTCGCTGTATCTGGGCCAGATTATGTTTCATCTGTCCGATGATACATTGGCCATAGGCATGACATAAGCCTCGCCCTACCCTGTCTTTTGCCTGTTCCTCATTTCTATGGTTTCGTTTGTTGATAATGCTAGCATGGTCCTCTATAACCTTGATTCCCTCGAGTAATTTCCTTATCGTATGTTCTCCTAACTCTGATCCTTGTCGAACCAAACCGTGCTAAATGGGATAGATTCAGAACAGATCTAGCAGCTCAAAACTGGGCATCCATGAGGCGCTGTGGGCCATCAGCAGCAGCAGAATTGTATTCCACCACAATCTGTTACCTCATGGCCCGGCATATCCCTCACTCCACCATTACCACCAAGCCAGGGGACCCAACCTGGTTCAACAAGGAGTGTAGAAGAGCATGCCAGGAGCAGCACCAGGCGTACCTAAAAATGAGGTGCCAACCTGGGGAAGCTGCAACACAGGACTACATGCATGCTAAAAAGCGGAAGCAGCATGCTATAGACAGAGCTAAGCGATCCCACAATCAACGGATCAGATCAAAGCTCTGCAGTCCTGCCACATCCAGTCGTGAATGGTGGTGGACCATTAAACAACTAACAGGAGGAGGAGGCTCCAAGAATATCCCCATCCTCAATGATGGTGGAGCACAGCACGTGAGTGCAAAAGAAGTGTTTGCAACCAACTTCAACCAGAAGTGCCGAGTGGATGATCCATATCGGCCGACTCCCGAAGTCCCCACCATCACAGAAGCCATTCTTCAGCCAATTCGATTCACTCCACGTGATATCAAGAAATGGCTGAGCGCACTGGATACAGCAAAGGCTATGAGCCCCGACGACATCCCGACTATCGTGCTGAAGACTTGTGCTCCAGAACTAACCGCGCCTCTAGCCAAGCTGTTCCAGTACAGCTACAACACTGGCATCTATCCGACAATGTGGAAAACTGCCCAGGTATGTCCTGTCCACAAAAAGCAGGACAAATCCAACCCGGCCAATTACTGCCCCATCAGTCTACTCTCAATCATCAGCAAAGTGATGGAAGGTGTCATCGACAGTGCTATCAAGCGGCACTTACTCACCAATAACCTGCTCACTGATGCCCAGTTTGGGTTCTGCCAAGACCACTCAGCTCCCGACCTCATTACAGCCTTGGTCCAAACATGGACAAAGGAGCTGAATTCCAGAGGTGAGGTGAGAGTGACTGCCCTTGACATCAAGGCAGCATTTGACCGAGTCTGGCATCAAGGAGCCCTAGTAAAACTGAAGTCAATGGGAATCGAGAGGAAAACGCTCCACTGGCTGGAGTCATACCTAGCACAAAGGAAGATGGTTGTGGTGGTTGAAGGTCAATCATCACAGCCCCAGGACATCGCTGCAGGAGTTCCTCAGGGCAGTGTCCTAGGCCCAACCATCTTCAGCTGCTTCATCAATGACCTTCCCTCCAACATAATGTCAGAAATGGGGATGTTCGCTGATGACTGCACAGTGTTCAGCGCCATTCGCAATTACACAGATAATGAAGCAGTCCATGCCCACATGCAACACGACCTGGACGACGTTCAGGCTTGGGCTGATAAGTGGCAGGTAACATTCGCACCACAGAAGTGCCAGGCAATGACTATCTCCAGCAAGCGAGAGTCTAACCACATCCCCTTGACATTCAATGGCATTACCATCGCCGAATCCCACACTATCAACATCCTGGGGGTCACCATTAACCAGAAACTGGACCAGCCACATAAATACTGTGGCAACAAGAGCAGGTCAGAGGCTAGGTATTCTGCGGTGAGTGTCTCACCTCCTGACTCCCCAAAGCCTTTCCACCATCTACAAGGCACAAGTAAGGAGTGTGATGGAATACTCTCCACTTGCCTGGATGAGTGCAGCTCCAACAACACTCAAGAAGCTCGACACCATCCAGGACAAAGCAGCCCGCTTGATTGGCACCCCATCCACCACCTTAAACATACACTCCCTCCACCACCGGCGTACCGTGGCTGCAGTGTGTACCATCTACAAGATGCACTGCAGCAACTCGCCAAGGCTTCTTCGGCAGCACCTCCCAAACCCACGACCTCTTCCACCTAGAAGGACAAAGGCAGCAGGCGCATGGGAACACCACCACCTCCAAGTTCCCCTCCAAGTCACACACCATCCTGACTTAGAAATATATCACCGATTCTTCATCGTTGCTGGGTCAAAATCCATGAACTCCCTACCTAACAGCACTGTGGGAGTACCATCACCACACGGACTGCAGCGGTTCAAGAAGGCGGCTCACCAACACCTTCTCAAGGGCAACTAGGGATGGGCAATAAATGCTGGCATTGCCAGCGACGCCCTGATCCCATAAACGAATTAAAATAAACAGTTTCCTTCTCTAAAATCTGTTGTATTACCCTTTGTAGTCGTTCCATGCTACTCTGGATTCCTTGTATATCTAGGGCATTAATGAATGATGTCCCTGTGTTTATTCCCGTGAGTATGTCGGTTCCTAAGCTCCTCTTAATCCTTTGGTGGAATGCAGCATGTCCCCTGAAACTAGTGGCCCCTGTCGCATCAGTAGCTTGGTTAATTACATTCTTTATCATATATGCATACAATTCTCTAGTTTTGTTAAACCTCTCACAATATCCTGGCCAGTGTAACATGGTTAAGTTCATTAGTACTGGTACAATTTCGTGTCTCACGTTATCATACAATTGTTCTCCCTTGGTAAATAATACTCGTCCATTCATAGGCCCAGGCATCATAACTGGACATTGTAACATCGTTGGTTTGCTCGTCTCTTCTTTCTGTGTATTGGGAGTCGTTGTAGCGGGTTGAGCCGGTGGCGGAGTCGGCTTAGGTGGTCCACCCCATTGGACCTTTAATAAGGTTTCTGTACATTCGACCGTTGGCGTGTTATAGTTGGTGTAGTCCGCGGTTTTTGGTATTGACTTGGCACATCCATATTTAGTTACTACTTCTCCTTTCAGGATCACGCATCGTTTTCTATCCTTTGTACCTTCACTCAATACCCAATTTCCAGGCTCTGTCATCCAGACTGTGCCATTTTTCGATGTCTCCACACTCAGGAGGGTTGGGTATGAGGTTGGACACATGATGCATACCTGCTCATCTGAGAATGCATTGATCATATTCATTGTTACAACCTTACCACATTCAACCCATTTTGTATATGGGGCCTCTTGATTGGGCGCCGGGAATAGGCCATAGTAGGTGTTTCCCTCTATAAGCTGGGTGCTATTAGTTATGTAATTCCCTTCTACAATCACACCAGGTTTGGATTTAGTGCGCCCTCTGTTTATCGCACCCCTTCTAAGCCTGGCCTGTGGTCTGTCCCCCATCTGCCAACTATATCCCTGCGCCAGAGCCCTCCCTACTGGTTTGTGCTGACAACACTGCATTTGTCCCCACCCTACGACTTGATACCACCATAATTCCGCAGAGCTTAGATCGCTCTCTGAGTCGCAGCAGCGCCCCCACTCATCTCCTCCCCTGTGTCCTTCAGCAGGGCTGACGAGCGTCATCAACATGGTTATCACAGGCATCCATCTCATGGGGTCCATGTTACCTGTAACTTAAGCAAAAGCCTGGTCATCACCAGATGTTAGCTCATCTCCGGTGTTTATTCCATTGTTCCTGTGGGATTTAAGGTCAGATGGGTTATTGTTGTACCGTTTCAGTTGGGTCCAATGTTCCCACCTACCCTTTCCCCTCATATCTATGCATGCGCACGTATCGCTGGTCATGATAACCTCAAATGGTCCGGTCCATCTAGATGAGAATCCCAATCTCTCTGGTGATATGTTAACAAATACCTGCTCACCCACCTTGGGTAGGGGCTCCGAGGCTCCCTGCTTTTGTGTATTTTTATCTCTGATGTCTTGCTGTTCTTTAACTTCTTGTTTGAGCTCCTTCAATTGATTATCCAATGTTTGTACGTAATTCCTAATTTTATCTTTTAAGGGTCCTAGTCCCTCGCTACCAGATGCTACTCCTTCCGGCAGATGCATGGCTCGTCCAGTCATGAGTTCATATGGTGTCAGTCCGCTCACCCTGTTTGGGGTGGCTCTCAGCCTCATCAGGATACACAGGAGGACATCTACCCATCCCTGTCCGGTTCGGCTATGGCCTTGCTTGAGGCTGTTTTCAGGGTTCTGTTCATTTGCTCTACCATGCCTGAGCTTTGTGGATGATAGGGGATGTGGAACTTTAGTCTTACTCCCAGTAGCTTACAAGCTTCCTTCATTACCTTTCTCGTAAAGTGGGTGCCTTGATCTGAATCTATTTGCAATGGGACCCCCCCATCTCGGTATCACGTCGTATGCAAATATCTGGGCCACAGTCTGAGCACTGCAGTCTCTGGTGGGGAATGCTTCCACCCACCTTGTAAACTGGTCTATGATCACTAGGCAGTATTTCTTCCCTCTGCTGTTGGGTAGGGGTCCAGTAAAGTCTATCTGGAGGTTTTCGCAGGGGCCTTTGGGTCGTGGCTGGTGGGCCATTTTAACCTTTATAGGCCTACCTGGGTTGTGCTGTCCACAGATGATGCAGCGTCTGCAATATCTTGCCACATCTTGTCCCATTCCACCCCACCACCAATCCATACTTAGCCTACCTATCATGCCATTCCGCCCCCCTGGTCTGGCTCATCGTATATTTTCAACAATTTCTCCTGGATACAGCGAGGGGCTACCATCCTGAGGTCCTTTTTCCATATTCCATCACTACCTCTGGCTGCGCCTCTCTTTGTCCACTGCTCCTGCTCCTCCATTTCGGTCTCCTGTTGGATTCTCTTAATGTTCACTTCCTCTGCTCCTATTCTACCTGCTGCTATTGGTGTAGGCATCTCGGTGTCCGCCGCTGCTCTTGCTGCCTGATCAGCTAGCATATTTCCCTTTTGTTGCTCGCTCACTATCTTGCGGTGTGCCTTTATTTTAATCACTGCTACCTCTTCTGCTCCTCTTACCGCTTCTACTAGGTCTCTCACTACCTCCTCATGCCGTATTTGTCCTCCTCTGGAGGTTACATATCCTCTCCTATTCCACGCTGTCATATAATCATGCACTACCCCAAACTCATACCTACTGTCTGTGTATATATTTACTCGTTTTCCTTTTGCCAATTTAAATGCTTCCGTCAGAGCCACTAGTTCTGCTACCTGCGCTGAGGTTCCTCCTTCAAGCCCTCCCTTTGTGACTGTTTCTCCGTTCTCGGACACTACTGCCCAACCGGTGTGTGGCTCTCTATTTGTATATCGGCGCGATCCGTCTACATAAAAGGTGTTTTCGGGATTTTCAAGGGGCGATTCTGATACGGTTCCTCTGACCTCTTCTTCGATTACTAACTGACACTCGTGTGCCTCACCCTCTGATAGCATTCCTTCTGCGGGGTAGACTCTATGTTGCCTTATAATCTGGACTGATCTGTCCTTGGGTATCAATACTGCTTCCCAAGCCACCCTCCTTCTGTCTGATACAGCCTTCATTTTGCCTGTGTTTAGCAGGTCCACCACTGTGTGTTGCGTGTGTAGTATCAGCTGTCCTGACATAGTGACGGGCTCGCATATCCGCACCGCCCATGCGGCACAGTCAAGGGCTGCCACGCATCTCGCCATTCCTTTAGCCATGGGGGTTTGTTGGGTGGAGTAATAGGCAATTGGCCTCATATCTCCCCCGTACTCTTGGGTGACTATGGCGTTATAGAAGTTCCCGTCTATACTATAGTATACAGTATATGGAATGGTTTGACTAGATTTGGCAATCCTAGTGTGGGTGCGGACGGCAGGGCTGCTTTTAATTTTGCGTAAGCCTCGTCCTGCTCCGATTCCCATTCTATCTTGTCTGTGGCGGGTCTCCCTCCTTTAACTAATCGTTGAATCAGCTCTGCTTTCCCTGCAAAGTCTGATATAAAATTTCTGCAGTAGTTAAATAGTCCCAACACTTTCCTCACTCCCTGGCATGTCTTTTATGGCTGCCTTTCGTTCCTGCGGGAGTGCCTTATACCCCTGGCTAATTTCGTGTCCTAGATACTTTATTTTGGACAGTCCTACCTGTGCCTTTTTGGTGTTCAGTTTAAAGCCAACTTTCTTAAGTTCCTGGAGGGTGGCTAGTAATCCTCCCATGTGTCCTCTGGCGTCCTCTGATGCAATCATCATGTCATCGACATATTGGAGTAGGGCGCTCTGGTACTTTGATAGATCTAACTCGTCTAAGGCTTGACTCAGTACACGGTGGAATATGTTTGGACTATTGTGGAACCCCTGCGGGACCCATGTATACTGTCTATCCCCGACAGTAAAGGCGAATTTCCTTTGTGATTCCTCTGCCAATGGTATGGACCAGAACCCGTTCGCTATATCCAAGACTGTAAATATCTTAAAGTCTGGTTTCAGACCATTGGCAAATATTGTAGAGGGACTTGCCACTATCGGATGTTCTCGCGGAGTTATCTTATTCAATGCGGTCCATACAAATTTACACCAACCAGAATTTCACCGTGGCCACAATAAAAGTCTGGTTTTAATAGGTTAATTAACCTCATAACTCCAATTTAATCCAGATCAATTTCTTAAACTAACCAATATCACTTGAAAAGAAAGGAAGAAGCCATAGCCACATTAACAAAGAAACAATCACCCATGCCTTGTAAACATTCAAATTCATTTTCTTCCAGGCACATTGGCAACTGTAACTTCAAGGCTGAAGCTTATCTTTTGTAAAACAATTAACAACTTGAAACAGCACACGCTTGTCCATCATTCAAGACAAGTCTTCAAAGGGTTAAACAGCTTTTAGCTCTCTGTAGAAAAGAGTGGGTGGAGCTAAAACAAATATAACAGACACTTTCTTTCAAAGACAGAAAACTTCCACACTTCTAACACACACTTTCACACAAACTGAGATTCCAGCATTCCTTTTAAGATTCCTTTCACTCAGCAAATCCTGTATTTTACTTGTTTTGGACAGACACTGATAGCGTCTATGTCGATAAAACTTTTAAGTTTCCCTCTACCATTAGCCATTTTGGTTTTTGGTCCATATTGGAGTACGTCTACTCAACTCATAATATGCGCGAGCCACTAAAATGATGGCCTTTTCTTCCTGTAATTTTGTTTCCTTGGCCCACCATTCTCTTTGTTTGGCTGGTGGGTTGTTCGGTTGCCAATCGTTTTTAACCATTTTGTCAATTAATCTTTTATTTTTGTCCGCTAAATAGTGTGTCAGAGACCCCTCCGGTCCCCCCTCGAGTTTTTCACTTCCCGCGGTTAATTGTTGTCAGCGGTACGTCCCTTACTTTACTCTCGCAGAGTGAGACGGTATTTGCAACTGGAGTTGTCAGAGGTACCTCTCTTACTTATTCTCGCAGAGTGAGACCGTACTTGCAACAATTTTGTTCGGTTAATTTGTTGTCAGAGGTATGCTTAAATTTTCTGCACTACTTGCAACTCATACCATGCCTATACTCCTAGCGTTTCACCCGAACCCCGAGAACGCTTGACTTATCGATTCAAACCTTTTAGTTCTTTGATTCCAAAGGGGGCGGTGGACACGAGACGGTGTTGCCTTGCCCTAACTGTACGTGGTAATTTAAAAGTACTCACGTTTTTTGGATCGGCTTCACTCGCCCGTGCCTCCGGTGCGTGTGGAATCCTGTTCGTGACACCAATTGATGTGGAGTATTTTAAACCAACATTTGACACAAGGTTTTCAGATCGATAGTCAAGTTGTCTTTATTACACCGGTGGGGAGACAATCTGCTCTGTCTTTAGCCAGACTTCTCCCAATTGTTACAGCAAGCCCTACATTGTTATGCATTCAAATAAGCATGGCAGCCTCATGCACAATTCATTCCTGCAACCTAATTGGATCTTGGCCCGCATGCACCTTCACGGATTGGGTTACATGTCCTAAGGTAAACATGTGTAAGCTGCATACTCAATTATTAGCCCAAACTGCTGAGCACTGATTAAAAGATAACTTGGAAGCATTGTGACCCAGATAATAAAACCCTCAGGGCAGCTGAAGTGCTAGACATCATGGGGGAAAAATTTACTATCGCCCCGTTTGGGACGCAATTATCGGCCGGGCGCAAAGATTAGCGCCTGGCGCTAATTATCGCCTCCGACTGCAAACTTGACTTTTATCGCCCCTGGAGGTGATTGGAGAGCTAAATCAGGTGCTACACATCTGTCTTAAGGCGCAATGGCCGAGGAGAGAGGTGCTAACTCAGAGCGCTGGTGAAGCTCATGTAATGTCAGTCAGCAATGGAACACAGACACAATGGCCCCGGCCAGTTCTTAAAGGGGAGGGTTGACCTTGCTTTCCATCCACATCCTGCTCATTGCAGCCTTGAATCTCGGCCTGGAAATAACAATGGAGAGGTCCAGGGAAAGAGCTCAGAGTGTAGCCCCCACTGTCTCTTCTAAATCGATACTAGGAAGGGCAAATCAAAATGAACCTGCAAAGTGCTGCTCAGTACCCAAAACTCCTTCACACAGCGTTGAATCTCTCCAGAAGTCTCTCTCTCTCTCTCTCTCTCAGAATGCATGGTTCAAAAATGTCGCCAACAAAAAAAGGCAGGAAGCGATCGCCTTTAAATAGCTTTCCCCCAGTCCCTTCCTGACTGCAAAACGCTCCCCTCAACCTGTCGTTGCTAGTGGCAGGCAGTAAGGCAGGGGGCGCCACTCAATATCCACTCCGGGGTGCTGCGCACTCGACTGACATCACGATCTGCCGGCGCAGGAGATTGTGGCGGTACTGTTTAGCGCTGCCGCAAAATGTCTAGTTAATTTCGCGAGCGGCGCAAACATCGCTGCGCCTGGGCGCTAGTTGCTTTGCGCCCCATTAGCGCCCTCTTAAGGCGCTAACGGGAGGCGCAACCAACTGAATTTTTTCCCCCATGTCTCAACTGAGTTGTTTTTAGTCTCAAAGGTCAGTTATCTTGACCACACCTTATGGATGTGGTCTTTCATGTTAGCAACTGTCTCTCTTACACCATTCTGTGAGCTGCCAGCAATGTTATTTTAACTCTTTCCCCACTTCAGCTGGCATCTATCCGACAATGTGGAAAAATGCCCAGGTATGTCCTGTCTACAAAAAGCGGGACAAATCCAATCCAGCCAATCCATTCATCTACTCTCAATCATCAGCAAAGTGATGGACGGTGTCATTGACAGTGCTATCAAGCAGCACTTACTCACCAATAACCTGCTCACTGATGTCCAGTTTGGGTTCCGTCAGGACCACTCGGCTCCAGACCTCATTACAGCCTTGGTCCAAACATGGACAAAAGAGCTGAATTCCAGAGGTGAGGTGAGAGTGACTGCCCTTGACATCAAGGCAGCATTTGACCGAGTGTGGCACCAAGGAGCCCTAGTAAAACTGAAGTCAATGGAATTGGGGAGGAAAACTCTCCACTGGCTGGAGTCATACCTAATGTGGTGGTTGGAGGTCAATCATCACAGCCCCAGGACATTGCTGCTAGAGTTCCTCAGGGCAGTTTCCTGGCCCAACCATCTTCAACTGCTTCATTAGTGACCTTCCCTCCATCATAAGGTCAGAAGTGGGGATGTTTGCTGATGATTGCACAGTGTTCAGTGCCATTCGCAACTGCTCAGATGATGAAGCGATCCATTCCCACATGCAGCAAGACCTGGACAACATTCAGGCTTGGGCTGATAAGTGGCAGGTAACATTCGCGCCACACAAGTGCCAGGCAATGACTATCTCCAACAAGCGAGCATCTAATCACAGCCCCTTGATATTCAATGGCATTGCCATCGCCGAATCCCCTACCGTCATCATCCTGGGGATCACCATTGACCAGAAACTTAACTGGACCAGCCACATAAATACTGTGGCAACAAGAACAGGTCAAGTGCGGCAAGTGTCTCACCTCCTGACTCCCCAAAGCCTTTCCACCATCTACAAGGCACAAGTCAGGAATGTGATGGAATACTCTCCACTTACCTGGATGAGTGCAGCTCCAACAACACTCAAGAATCTCGACAGCATCCAAGACAAATCAGCCTGCTTGATTGGCACCCCATCCGCCACCTTAAACATTCACTCGCTCCACCACCGGCGAACCGTGGCTGCAGTGTGTACCATCTACAAGATGCACTGCAGCAACTCACCAAGTCTTCTTCGGCAGCTCCACCCAAACCCGCGACCTCTACCACCTAGAAGGACAAGGGCAGCAGGTGCATGGGAACACCACCACCTCCAAGTTGCCCTCCAAGTCACAAACCATCCTGACTTGGAAGTATATCACCGTTCCTTCATCGTCGCTAAGAAGGTGGCTCGCCACCAACCTCTCAAGGGCAACTAGGGATGGGCAATAAATGCTGGCCGACGCCCATATCCCATGAATGAATTTAAAAAAAGCCCCCCAGATCCCTCTGCTCCTCTACCCCAGTTAGACACTTATTTTCCAAGGAATATGTGGCCTCCTTATTCTTCCTACCAAAATGCACCACCTCCCACTTGTCTATATTGAAGTTCATTTGCCAATTACATGCCCTTTCTGCAAGCTTATTAATGTCTTCCTTTGTATTAACTACATCTCTCAATTTGGTATTGTCCACAAATTTTGGAATTGTACTTCTGATTCCCGAGTCCAAATCATTAATGTAAATTGTGAACAACAGTGGTCCCAGCACCGATCCCTGTGGAAACACCACTTCCCACCTTTCGCCAGTCTGAGTAGCTACCCTTAACCCCTACTCTCTGTTTTATGTTGTATAGCCAGTTTGCTATCCATTCTACTGCCTGTCCCCTGACTCCACATGCGCTGACCTTAATCTACCTTATTGAAGGCCTTTTGAAAATCCAAATATATTACATCTGCATTATCCTTGTCGACTATTTCTGTTACTACTTCAAAGAATTCAGTAAGGTTGGTCAAACATGACCTTCCCTTTTGAATTCTGTGCTGACTACTCTATTATATTTTCGGTATTGAGATGTTTTTCTATTACATCTTTGAGTAAAGATTCCATTATCTTTCCTACCACCGACGTTAAACTAACTGATGTATAGTTCCTGGGACATGTTCTAGCTCCCTTTTTAAATATGGGAATAACATTAGCTGTTTGCCAGTCCTCTGGCACTATTCCCTTTTCTAATGAATTTTTATATATATGTAATAGTGCCTCTGCTATCTCTTTCCTAACTTCTTTTAATATGTGCAGATGCAACCCATCCGGACCAGGGGTTTTATCCTCTCTAAGTTTGATTAGTTTATCAATTATCTCCCCCCTTTCTATCGTAAATATCTTTCTCTTTTTTGATTTCTTCCAAAGTCATGCCCACTCATATACTGAGGTAAGGTGACCATTGAATATTTCTGCCATTTTGCTGTCATTACCTGTGAGTTTATCATGTGCATCCTTTATTGGCCCTATTCTTATTCTGATTTTTCTGTTATTTGTGTCTGTAGAATACTTTACTATTTCTTTTTATATTCCTCGATAATTTAATTTTGTCATTCATTTTTGCTTTCCTAATTTTTTTTGACTTCTTTCCTAATCTCTTTGTATTCCCTTTGTCATCCTCTCTATTGTCTATGTACGTAGTGTATGCCTTTTTCTTTAGTTTCAATTTTGCCCTTATCTCTTTATTCATCCATGGTGTGTCATTATTGGATAGTTTGTTCTTGTTTTTATAGCAGAATATATTTCTCCTGAAATCTATTGATCACCTTTTTAAATATTTCACACTGCTGTTCTATCTCCTTGTCTGTCAATTTTTTTTCATGTTTTCTTTTAGAATCATGGTGGGGGGGGCGGAATTTGGTAGCTTAGCACCTCCTGTTAGCGCCTGCAGATGGTGGTAACAGGGTGCTGATGCAGTAGTGGCAAGGCAAATTCAATGCCAGGCAGATTGTGACGTCAGTGAGCGCGCCCGATCTGGAAAATTCATTGTCGCCACTTACCTTAGCGCCTCGACCAGACAGCGACAGGGAGTGAAGGGATAATTACTAGTCCTAGCCCCTTTAGGGCTACCCCAGATCAGGAGTATTCCCCAGACGTTCACTTTCAACTAAAGTTTGAGGTAGCCGAATCCTAAAGACGCTGAATTGGGTCTAAAGGTCCAGACTATCTCTCCCTAAAGGAAAGGAACAACCTGAAGATGTTACCGTCCTCCAGATAGCACTTTTAATAAGTTTAGCTAGACTGTAACCTTCCAGATATTATGAGGGTCCGGAAAACTCCCCCAGAATTCTGCAGCTCCTCACCAAAGAGCATACAGAGATTGAGTTTGCGAGTTTGATACAGAAGTATTATGTGAGACAATTCTAAAAATATATAAATTTATTAAAGAACTGACATGTAATTACAGTAGGTGTTTCAATCGCAACATAAACAGTTCCAAAAAGAGAAAGCTTACAATTCTTATTATCAGATCCTTATTCTCAAATCTTAACTTCTCTACAGTTTTACAGTTCTTAGTCTTATTCCAGGATATCCACCAAAATCAAATACAGTACAATACCTTGATCCCCGAGGTACAAAGAGTTGTAGACATACAGAGCCTGCCTCTGAAGCCGAGAATCGCTTTGCCCCTTTACAGCGAATCTATCCTTCCATTTGAAAGTTCAATATTTATATCCTTTCTCAGTGGTATTTCCTTTGAAGTTTTCTGCTGATGTAAGCTAATTATCTCTAGTCATTTTTGTGCTGATCCCTGCTATTCTTAGTCAATGCAGACTCGTGTCTCTCTTTTAGGTGTTCGAAGCTTATCATAAAAAATGGTGTAACAGCAGGTGCATCTATTTGATGTCATTTTTACCAAGGTCTTCTGTTTGTGTCTTTTTATGACGTGTAAATTAAAACACCTCAACCAGGGTGATCTATGCAATTCTTAGTTACCTCAGCTGGTTGCAACACAGAATCGTGTCTCCTGTGTTTCATTTGATGTCATTTTTACGAAGGCATATGTTTCTTAATTTTATGTGTTTCTTTCCGAAGTGTAATTTAGAACACCTTAACAGGGGGTACCATTGTGTTCTTTCCAAAGCTTCAGACTTCAGGAGCCTCCAACCTCCTGTTTCAATAAGGTTATTGATTCAGTGTCAACAACTTATCTTATCCCAATAGCCTGAATGCTGTTAACAATACAGCTTTTCATAGCCAGGTTTCTAGATTTCCAGACCTAGTTTGTCATGTTTTAATAAAACAAGAATTCTTTCATAGAATGGTGTATTTTTCTGAATATGGCTTATTCACAGGAGAATTAGCATGCAGCTGCAGGAAGCCGGCTCCAGCGACATTATTTAAAGGCATCAGCATTAATCACTCACAGTTGTCAGGGCAGGTTGATTTTGGTGGTTTCTTATCAGTTTCACCCAGTGGAACAGTTTGTATGAGTAATTTCAAGCTTCTTTTGTATCAGCAGTCTTCTGGTAAGTGCAAAGTAGCTACATTTATTGTTCAAAGATTCAAACTGGCAACATTAATGGGGGCAGTACTGGCATGCCACCTCGCCCTCCAGGATCTACAGTGGAGGGAGCATAGGCAGCGGGAAATACGGTAACATGTGCGCAGAGGGATGAGGAGGGACATCCAGGCTCTCACCAGGAGGCCTTACCCTTCGAGGATATTCCGACAGCACTTCTCCTACCTTCAATTAAGTGAGGAGCAGTGTATTAGATGGCTGCGCATCACCAAGGTGGTGGTCACAGAACTCTGCCACCTCCTCCAAACAGACCTCCAGCCTCACACCAGGATGACTTAAACCTCAGATCTCTTTTGCTTACCACATGCTCATCATACCATCCCTGTGTCATGCCATAATCACAGCATCCTCCTGGGCGCAAAGGTGAAATGAGAGAGACCACAAAATATTGCAAACTCCATTAATAAATTTATGCGTAAACATATCACATGTATCACATTAATTCTAATAACGAATGACTCTTGTGCCTGCCATAGTTGAATAGCTGTCATTGTGTGCAAGGCGTGAGATGTGGGTGTGAGTGTTGGTAGGTAGAGATTGTTGGTGGGTGAGTGCTGGGGATGTGTGTGAAGACTGTGGTACAGATGGTGGTATGTAGCATTTGTTAAAGCATTTAATCACCCTGACCATCCAACTGAGGTGGATCTGCCATGAGCACACCTGGTTCAGTCCTCCGGCTCCTTCTCCTTGTTGTGCTTCTCCTTGCTGAGGCAGCTGCACAGCCAGCAATGCTGAGAATGAGGTGCTGCGGTATCAATGAACCTCCCCCTTAAGTATTGGGAAAAGCCTGTGGCAATGATGAGTTGTGATTAGACTGCACCCGATATTGGTTCACCCTTCAAGTGTAACGCCACTGAACTAGGCCTTTAAGACTTGATTTAGTGCTCCAATCATTTCTTTGAGCACTGAGAATGAATTTTGCATGCAGTCTAAAGCATTAGCGCCTGGTGCTAATTCTCAAACTTTTCTAAAGATACTGCCCATTCCTGGGCTATAATGAATTTATAGCCCCTGGAATTTTAAAGCACAGAATGAGGTAATTCAGCCCATTTCCCTGTGCCCTCTCTCTGAAAGAGCTCTCTCCTTAGTCACATTTCTCCGCCCTTTCCCCATTCAGCCCATCGCCCCGTGTCCTCTCTCTGAAAGCTAGCCACTTAGTCCCATTCCTCTACGCCCTTTAAAAAAAAAATCAAGTATTTATCCATTTCTGTTTTAAAAGCCATTCTGGATTCTACTCTCCCCACTGTTTCTGGTTGGGCATTTCATTTCCTAACAACCCTCTCCATATAAAAAATTCTCTTACCCTCCTTTTGTACTTTTGGTGATGATCTTAAATTTATTTCTTCTAATTAGTAGCGCACAAACAAGTGGAAATAATTTTTCGTTAATTTTGACCCCCTCTAATTGATCATCTCTTAACCTTCTCTGTTCTAATGAAAAGGCCTCAGTTTCTCTAGTCTCTCTTCAGAACTAAAACCACTCATCCCTGGGACCATCTTCTGTACCTTCCATGACTTTAACGTCTGGATGCTCCTGTATGTTCTACTTTGATTCCTTCATCTGTTCCTTGTTGTGTTGTTGCTCTTATAAAAGAGTCAAAAGTATAAATGGGGAAAAAACTCCTGTGCAGCCTTCCCGATGGATGTTTCATTTATTCCGTCTTTACGGAAGGTCTTTATATCTCTGACACGTTTTTCACAATAATGACCTTTCTACTACACAATGAGGGATCAATTGGAAAACGGGCGCGGGATCGCGATGCACGGTTAACCCGCGCCCATTCAGTGTAATGCATGCTGCCTGCTCATTATAATGATTTCTGTGTGCAGCTAGCACTACCCATGCTGTTCATTGGCTGCACGCATCAGCAGGGGGCCCAATATCATTAGTAACTTGCACTACTTAAAGCTAGCCTGCACCTCTTAAAGGGGAGGTGCATTGTGGCTGAAATAGGTGCTGGGAGTCGTTCTGCAACTGAATCTGACCTGTGAAAGAGTGAGGAATGGCTGACCATGGGAGAGAGCGGGCACCCAGTTTTTTGGAGGCTACACTGGATGTCTTGGTGGAGGAAGAGGAAAGATGTCCTGTATCCACAGGGGGGCAGGAGACCCTCCAGACACATGCTCAGAAGACAGTGGGAGCAGCTAGCTGCTGAGGTCAATGCCAGAAGTTTAGCCCCAAAGACCTGGATACAGTGCCGCAAGAAGTTTAATGACCTCACATGAGTGGTCAAGCTCAGTGAATGCATCTTCAAATGCCATATCCTAACAACTACATCACTAGCCTCAGCCACTGCTCAATGCACCACACCCCATCACTCACCCACCAACAATCTCTATCAATCAGGACTCAAAGCTAACATTCATAGGCTTCACCTCACCCTCACACTCTTGGCACTCTTAGCACACTGTTGCAAGCCTCACACCCACATCTCACGCCTTGCACACACTGTCAGCTATTCAACCATGACAGCTACATTACTGAAACATATTGAATGACAGTCACTTACACACTTCCCACTCTCTTGCAGGAGAGGGTGGCGCAGAACCGTAGGCAGCAGAAACTAACTGGAGGGGGAGAGGCACACCTGCATGTTCTAACCCCCACAGAGGAGATGGTGCTGGACATTATGAGAAGGGCCATTGCTGAGGCTGTAGCCACCAGTGGAGCTGAATCCATTGAAGAGGACGGTATAAGAACATAAGAAATAGGAGCAGGAGTAGGCCATTTGGTCCTTCGAGCCTGCTCCACCATTCAATAAAATCATGGCTGATCTTCTACCTCATCTCTGGCTTCAGGTGTGGTGCCGGAGGACTGCTAATTTGATACCCTTGTTTAAAAAGGGAGAAAAGGATAGACCGAGTAATTACAGGCCAGTCAGCCTAACCTCGGTGGTGGGAAAATTATTGGAAAGAATTCTGAAGGAGAGGATAAATCTTCATTTAGAAAGACACGGATTAATCAAGGATAGTCAGCACGGATTTGTTAAGGCAAGGTCGTGTCTGACAAACTTCATTGAATTTTTTGAGGGGGTAACAAGGAGAGTAGATGAGGGTAGTGTATTTGATGTAGTGTATATGGACTTTAGCAAGGCTTTTGATAAGGTTCCACATGGCAGACTGGTCACGAAGTTAAAAGCCCATGGGATCCAGGGCAAAGTGTCAAGTTGGATTCAAAACTGGCTCGGAGACAGGAAGCAGAGGGTAATGGTTGATGGGTGTTTATGTGACTGGAAGGCTGTTTCCAGTGGGGTTCCGCAGGGCTCAGTACTAGGTCCCTTGCTTTTTGTGGTATATATCAATGATCTAGACTTGAATATAGGGGGTATGATTAAGAAGTTTGCAGATAATACTAAAATCGGCTGTGTGGTTGATACTGAAGAAGGAAGCTGTAGACTGCAGGAAGATATCAATAAATTGGTCCGGTGGGCAGAACAGTGGCAAATGAAATTCAATCCGGAGAATTGTGAGGTAATGCATTTGGGGAGGGCTAACAAGGAAAGGGAATACACATTAAATGGTAGGACACTGAGTAGTGTAGAGGAACAAAGGGACCTTGGAGTGCATGTCCACAGATCCCTGAAGGTAGCAGGCCAAGTAGATAAGGTGGTTAAGAAGGCATACGGAATGCTTGCCTTTATTAGCCGTGGCATAGAATACAAGAGCAGGGGGTTTATGCTTCAACTGTATAAAACACTAGTTAGGCCTCAGCTAGAGTACTGCGTGCAGTTCTGGTCACCTCATTACAGGAAAGATGTGATTGCACTAGAGAGGGTACAGAGGAGATTTACAAGGATATTGCCGGGAGTAGAGAATCTTAGCTATGAGGAAAGACTGGGTCTGTTTTCCTTGGAACAGAGGAGGCTGAGGGGAGACCTTATTGAGGTGTATAAAATTATGAGGGGCATAGATAAAGTGGATAGAAAGGACCTATTTCCCTTAGCAAAGGGGTCAAAAACCAGGGGGCACAGATTTAAAGTAATTGGGGAAGGTTTAGAGGGGATTTGAGGGGAAATTTCTTCACCCAGAGGGTTGTGAGGGCCTGGAATTCACTGCCTGAAAGGGTGGTAGAGGCAGGAACCCTAACCACATTTTAAAAGTACTTGGATGTGCACTTGGGATGCTGTAACCTGCAGGGCTACGGACCAAGAGCTGGGATGTGGGATTAGGCTGGATAGTTCTTTGTTGGCCGGCGTGGACACGATGGGCTGAAATGGCCTCCTTCCGTGCTGTAACTTTCTATGATCTCCATGTTCCTGCATTATCTCCATATCCCTTGATTCCCTTAATATTCAAAAATCTATTGATCTCTGGCTTGAATATACTCAACGACTGAGCCGCCACAGCCCTCTGGGGTAGCGAATTTCAAAGATTCACCACCCTCTGAGTGAAGAAATTTCTCCTCATCTCAGTCCTAAATGGCCGATCCCGTATTCTGAGACTGTGGTCCCTGGTTTTAGACTCCCCAGCCAGGGGAAACATCCTCCCTGCATCTACCCTGTCAAGCCCTGTAGGAATTTTGTATGTTTCAATGAGATCACCTCTCATTCTTCTAAACTCTAGAGAATATAGGCCTAGTCTACTCAATCTCTCCTGATAAGACAATCCCCCCGTCCCAGGAATCAGTCTGGTGAACCTTCGTTGCACTCCCTCTATGGCAAGTATGTCCTTCCTTAGGTAAGGAGACCAAAACTGTACACAATACTCCAGGTGTGGTCTCACCAGGGCCCTATATAATTGCAGTAAGACGTCTTACTCTTATACTCAAATCCTCTTGTAATAAAGGCCAACATACCAATTGCTTTCCTAATTGCTTGCTGTACCTGCATGTTAACTTTGTGATTCGTGTACAAGGGCACCCAGGTCCCTCTGAACACCAACATTTCCCAATCTCTCACCATTTAAAAAATACTCTGCTTTTCTATTTTTCCCACCAAAGTGGATAACTTCACATTTCTCTACATTATATTCCATTTGCCATGTTCTTGCCCACTCACTTAGCCTGTCTATATCCCCTTGAAGCCTCCTTGCATCCTCCTCACAACTTACATTCCCACCCAGCTTTGTATCATCAGCAAACTTGGATATATTACATTTGGTCCCCTCATCCAAATCATTGATGTAGATTGTGAATAACTGAGTCCCGAGCACTGATCCTTGTGGTACCCCACTAGTTACAGCCTGCCAACCCGAAAATGACCCGTTTATTCCTACTCTCTGTTTTCTATCCGTTAACCAATCCTCAATCCATGCTAGTATATTACCCCCAATCCCATGAGCCCTAATTTTGTTCAATAACCTCTTGTCTGGCACTTTATCGAATGCCTTTTGAAAATCCAAATACACCACATCCACTGGTTCCCCTTATCTATTCTGCTAGTTACAACCTCAAAAAAACAGATTTGTCAAACACGATTTCTCTTTCATAAATCACTGTTGACTCTACCCAATCCTATTATTATTTTCTAAGTGCCCTGTTACCACGTCCTTAATAATAGATTCTAGCATTTTCCCTACTACTGATGTCAGGCTCACTGGTCTGTAGTTCCCCGTTATCTCTCTCCTTCCTTTCTTAAATAGTGGGGTTACATTTGCTACCTTACAATCCACGGGAACCGTTCCAGAATCTATGGAATTTTGGAAAATGACAACCAATGCATCCACTATCTCTATAGCCACCTCTTTCAAAACCCTAGCATATAGGCCATCACGTCCAGGGGATTTATCGGCTTTCAGTCCCATTAATTTCTGCAGTACTATTTTTTTTACTAATCTTGAGGAACTTCAGCTCAGAGTTTTTGAGTTGGAGTCTGAGGTGCAGACATTGCGGGGCATCAGGGATGGGGAGGGTTACCTGGACACTTTGATCCAGGAGGCAGTCATACCCATTAGGTTAGGTAGTGGTACAGGTCTGGTTAGTGGTCAGGGACAAGAGGGTGTGACTGCAAATCAGGCAGGTAAGGGGACCCCTGGTGCAGTGCTGGAGGAGCCTTAGCCTTTGCCCTTGTCCAACAGGTATGAGGTTCTTGCTGCCTGTGTGAATGAGGGAAAAGCCTGCAGGATGGATGAGCAAGCTGACCATGGCACCATGGTGCAGGAGGCCATTCAAGTGGGGGGAGTGAAAGGGAATGTAGTTGTGGTGGGGGACAGTATAGTTAGAGGGATAGATACTGTTCTCTGCAGCCTTGACCGAGAGTTCCGAAGATTGTGTTGCTTGCCCGGTGCCAGGGTTAAAGACATCTCCTCGCAGCTGGAGAAGAACTTGGAGTGGGAGGGGGAGGATCCAGTTGTCGCGGTCCACATAGGAACCAATGACATAGGTAGAACTAGGAATGAGGTTCTGCTGAGGGAGTTTGAGGAGCTAGGATCCAAATTAAAAAGCAGAATCTCAAATGTAATAATCTCTGGATTGTTACCTGAGCCACGCACAAATTGGCATAGGAACAAACAGATTAGAGGTTTAAATGCGTGGCTCAAAGAGTGGTATGGGAGGAAGGGGTTTCAGTTCATGGGGCACTGGCACCAGTACTGGGGAAAGAGGGAGCTGTTCCGTTGGGATGGGCTCCACTTAAACCGGGCTGGAACCAGTGTCCTGGTGAACTGAATAACTAGGGTAGTAGACAGGGCTTTAAACTAATGAAGGGGTGGGTGGGAGGATTCAGGAAAGAGTAAATTTAAAAGCAGCGAGAGAAATGTCAAGGCTCTAGAGCAGAGTAGAGTTTTGGGTAAAAATAAGCAGAGTGGGTCAGGAAGGGACAGAGAGAGTAACAAAAGTAATAAGGCATCAGTGACGAAGGTGACATCAGGGAAAAATAGAAATAAGTTAAAGCTAAAAGCACTGGGCTGGATTTTGATAATGGGGCGGGTTGGGGTCGTGTCATCCACTTTTCGTGTTATCCACCCGACTGCAATTGGATGTGGGAGATTGATGCGATTTTTACCTAATTGGGCAATTGAGTTCCAGCATGTGGGAACCCATGACCCAATTAGTGTTTTCAGTCTGAAAGTCGCCTCTGATGATATCATCATTGCTGCTGCATTGAAGGTCTACAAAGACTGCCTGGCCTTTGCTGTGAGAGGACCTGGATGCAAAATGAGCAACAGCAGCCCTAAGTCTGCTCCCAGATATTTTTGCACCACCACTTCCAGATATGTCTCCCATCCACCACCATGCCCAGATATGCCATCCATCCAGCCAGCCAGCCTGCCTGCCTGCCTGCTAGTCAGCTATCCAAATATGCTCCCACCAGGTTTCACATTCATGGTTCAGAA
Organism: Squalus acanthias; assembly: GCA_030390025.1. NCBI lineage: Eukaryota > Metazoa > Chordata > Chondrichthyes > Squaliformes > Squalidae > Squalus > Squalus acanthias. The sequence continues at coordinate 126,765,098 of CM059430.1, forward strand.
CAGGCGTGCTTCACGTAAAAAAAGGGTTAAAATCACAAAGGCCTTTCAAAATGGCATTATAGAGGCAATTTAGTGCTTGTTAAGGGCCTTAACAGCCTATCCCGCCTCTTAGAGGCGGGACGGAGTCGGGACCATCAGATACGATTTAATGAAAATTGCATGGAGGCGGGATGGAGGCGGGCTTGTGCCCGCCAGCCAGTTTTCGCAATTTTAACCCCCCACACGCCTCCAAACCCACCTCCACGGGTCAATGAAAATCCAGCCCACTATATCTGAATGCGCGAAGCATTCACAACAAAATAGATGAATTAATAGCGCAGATAGAAATGAACAGATTTGATCTAATAGCCATAATGGAGATGTGGTTGCAAAGTGGCCCAGGTTGGGAACTAAGGGGGTGGATGCTGACAAAATATCGGTAGAAGTGGAAAAGGTAGTAGCAATGGAAGGGATGAAAATTGATAGACAGGATATACTAGAAAGGCTGGGTATGCCTGCCTGGACAAGTGGACAAGTCGCCTGGTCCAGATGGCTTGCATCCCAGGTTGCTAAGGGAATTGGGGGAAGAGATGGTGGAAGGGCTTGCCATAATTTTCCAATCTTCCCTAGATGCGGGGGAGGTGCCTGAGGATTGGAAAGTGACAAATGTGACACCATTGTTCAAGAAAGGGTGTAAGGACAATCCTAGTAACTACAGGCCAGTCAGTTTAACATCAGTGGTGGGTAAAGTTTTAGAAACAATAATCAAGGAAAAAATTAATGGGCACTTGGAGAGGTTTAATCCAACACTGATTTGTAAAAGGCAGATCATGTTTGACTAATCTAATTGAATTTTTTGATGAAGTAACAGAGAGGATTGATGAAGGGAATGCAATGGATGTTGTCTACATGGATTTTCGGAAGGCGTTTGACAAAGTACCACATAGAAGGCTGGTTAACAAAATTGAGGCTCATGGAATAGGTGGGTCAGTGGCAGCTTGGATAAGGAATTGGCTTAAGGACAGAAAACAGCGAGTTGTGGTAACTGGCTGTTATTCAGACTGGAGGATGGTAGACAGTGGTGTTCCCCAAGGGTCAGTGCTGGGGCCACTGCTTTTTTTGATGTATCTATAAATGACCTGGATATTGGAATACAGAGTAGAATTTCTAAATTTTCTGATGACACCAAACTTGGGGGTGTGGTAAACAGTGATGATACCAATCGACTGCAACAGGACATAGAAAGGCTAGCAGAATGGGCAACCAAGTGGCAGATGGAATTTAATACAGAGAAGTGTGAGGTGATGCATTTTGGCAGAAGGAATAGTGAAAAGCAATATACACTTAATGGCACAGTTTTACAGAGTGTGTAGGGACAGAGGGACCTGGGAGTTAATGTGCATAGGTCCCTGAAGGTGGCAGGACATATTGAGAGAGTGGTTAACAAAGCATATGGGATCTTGGGCTTCATAAATAGAGGTATTGAGTACTAAAGTAGAGAAGTTATGCTGAACCTTTATAAAGCGCTGGTTAGGCCACAACTGGAGTATTGCGTCCAGTTCTGGTCACCACACTTTAGGAAGGATGTGAAGGCCCTTGAGAGGGTGCAGAGGAGATTTACCAGAATGGTTCCGGGGATGGGGGATCTTGGCTACAAGGACAGGTTGGAGAAGCTGGATTTGTTTTCATTAGAGCAAAGGAGGTTGAGGGGTGATTTGATAGAGGTGTACAAGATTATGACAGGTTTGGATAGGCTAGACGGGGAAAGGCTGTTCCCACTAGTTGATGGTACAAGGACTAGGGGACACAGATTTAAGGTTTTGGGCAAGAGATACAGGGGGGACGTGAGGAAAAACATTTTTTATGCAGCGAGTTGTGATGACCTGGAATTCGCTGCCGACGGAAGTGGTGGAAGCATAGACACTCAATGTTTTCAAGGGGACACTGGAGAGGCACTTGAGGGAAATAAACTTGCAGGGCTACGGGGATAGAGCGGGGGAATGGGACTGACTAGATTGCTCTACAGAGAGCTGGCACGGACTCGATCGGCCAAATGGCCTCCTTCTGTGCCGTTATGACTCTATAAATATTCCAGGATACTAACTTTTAGAAAAATAGGCAAAATGGAAAAGGAGGAGGGGTAGCCCTGATAATAAAGGATGGGATAAAGACAGTAGAGAGATCTTATCTCCAAAAATCAAGATGTAGAATTAGATTGGGTGGAGCTAAGAAACAGCAAGGGGCAGAAAATATTGGTGGGAGTTGTTTATAGGCCCCCAAACAGTAGTTGTAATGTAGGGCAGAGTATAAATCAGGAAATTAGAGGCGCATGTAACAAGGGTAATACAGTGATCATGGGGGACTTTAATCTACATATAGACTGGGCAAACCAAATTTTCAGTAATAGTGTGGAGGATGAATTCATGGAATGTATGCAAGATAGTTTTCTAGATCAGTATGTTGAGGAACCAACAAAAGAACAGGCTATTTTAGATCCAGTATTGTGCAATGAGAAAGGGTTAATTAATAACCTTGTAGTATCGGTGCCTTTAGGGAAGAGTGACCATAATATGATAGAATTTTATATTGAATTTGAAAGTGATTTAGTTAAATCCGAAACTAGGGTCTTAAATCTAAACAAAGCAAATTACATAGGTATGAGGGGCGAGTTGGCTAAGGTAGATTGGAAAACTACATTGAAAGGTATGATGGTAGACAAGCAATGGCTAGCATTTAAAGAATTAGAACATAAGAACATAAGAAATAGGAGCAGGAATAGGCCACTTGGCCCCTCGAGCCTGCTCCACCATTGAATAAGATCATGGTTGATCTTGGGCTCAAAGCCACTTCCCCGCCTGCTCTCCATAACCCTTCACTCCAATGCAAAAATCTGTCTTTCTCTACCTTAAATGTATTTAATGACCCAGCCTCCATGGCTCTCTGGGGCAGAGAATTCCACAGATTTACGACCCTCTGAGAGAAGAAATTCCTCCTCAGCTCAGTTCTAAAAGGGCGACCCTTTATTCTAAAACTGTGCCCCTGCGTTCTAGATTTCCCCACGAGGGGAAACATCCTCTCTGCATCTACTTTGTCATGCCCCCAACAAATATACATTCCTTTAAGGCACAAAAACCCCACAGGAAAAGTGGTTCAACCGTGGCTAACAAGAGAAGTTAAAGATAGTATTAGATCAAAGGAAGAGGCCTATAATGTTGCCAAAAAGAGTAGTAAGCCTGAGGATTGGGAGGATTTTAGAATTCAGCAAAGGAGGACCAAGAAATTGATAAAGAAAGGGAAAATAGAATGACAGTAAACTCGCGAGAGACATAATAACAAATTGTAAAAGCTTCTATAGGTATGTAAAAAGGAAAAGATTAGTGAAAGTAAATGTGGGTCCCTTACAGGCTGAGACAGGAGAAATTATAATGAGGAATAAGGAAATGGCAGAGAAATTAAGCAAATACTTTGAGTCTGTCTTCACGGAAGAAGACGCAAAAAACTTCTCGGAAATCGTGGAGAACCAAGGGTCGAGCGAGAATGAGGAACTGAAAGAAATTAGTATTAGTAAAAAAATAGTTCTGGAGAAATTAATGGGACTGAAAGCCGATAAATCCCCTGGACCTGATGGGCTACATCCTAGGGTTTTGAAAGAGGTGGCTATAGTGGATGCATTGGTTGTCATTTTCCAAAATTCCATAGATTCTAGAATGGTTCCCGCGGATTGGAAGGTAGCAAATGTAACCGCACTATTTAAGAAAGGAGGGAGAGCGAAAACTGGGAACTACAGACCAGTTAGCCTGACATCAATAGTAGGGAAAATGCTAGAATCTATTATTAAGGATGTGGTAACAGGGCACTTAGAAAATAATAATAGGATTGTGCAGAGTCAACAGTGATTTATGAAAGGGAAATCATGTTTGACAAATCTGCTAGAGTTTTTTGAGGTTGTAACTAGCAGAATAGATAAGGGGGAACCAGTGGATGTGGTGTATTTGGATTTTCAAAAGGCATTTGATAAGGTGCCACACAAGAGGTTATTAAACAAAATTAGGGCCCATGGGATTGGGGGTAATATACTAGCATGGATTGAGGATTGGTTAACGGACAGAAAACAGAGAGTAGGAATAAACGGGTCATTTTCGGGTTGGCAGGCTGTAACTAGTGGGATACCGCAAGGATCAGTGCTTGGGCCTCAGCTATTCACAATGTATATCAATGATTTGGATGACGGGACCAAATGTAATATATCCAAATTTGCTGATGATACAAAGCTGGGTGGGAATGTAAGTTGTGAGGAGGATGCAAGGAGGCTTCAAGGGGATATAGACAGGCTAAATGAGTGGGCAAGAACATGGCAAATGGAATATAATGTGAAAAAATGTGAAGTTATCCACTTTGGTAGGAAAAATAGAAAAGCAGAGTATTTTTTAAATGGTGAGAAATTGGGAAATGTTGGTGTCCTTGTACATGAATCACTGAAAGTTAACATGCAGGTACAGCAAGCAATTAGGAAAGCAATTGGTATATTGGCCTTTATTACAAGAGGATTTGAGTATAAGAGTAAGACGTCTTACTGCAATTATATAGGGCCCTGGTGAGACCACACCTGGAGTATTGTGTACAGTTTTGGTCTCCTTACCTAAGGAAGGATATACTTGCCATAGAGGGAGTGCAACGAATTTTCACCAGACTGGTTCCTGGGATGGGGGGATTGTCCTATCAGGAGAGATTGAGTAGACTAGGCCTATATTCTCTAGAGTTTAGAAGAATGATAGGTGATCTCATTGAAACATACAAAATTCTTACAGGGCTTGACATGGTAGATGCAGGGAGGATGTTTCCCCTGGCTGGGGAGTCTAGAATCAGGGGGTCACAATCTCAGAATAAGGGGTCGGCCATTTAGGACTGAGGTGAGGAGAAATTTCTTCATTCAGAGGGTGGTGAATCTTTGGAATTCTCTACCCCAGAGGGCTGTGGAGGCTCAGTCATTGAGTATATTCAAGACAGAGATCGAGATTTTTGAATATTAAGGGAATCAAGGGATATGGGGATAGTGCAGTAACGTGGAGATGAGGTAGAAGATCAGCCATGATCTTATTGAATGGCGGAGCAGGCTCGAAGGGCCAAATGGCCTACTCCTGCTCCTATTTCTTATATTCTTATGTTCAGCTTTGAGAGCTGAATAATCACATTTGGGATTTTTTAATGTTAATTTTTTTTTGAAAGGCTGTAAGGGCTGAAACCTGCATTTTTTCACTGCATTTTAATTTGTATTAGTTCTGAGTGCAATGCCCCTTTAATTCATAGCCCTTTAAATTTCCCACAATTCCTTGCGAGCTCCACAACCTCGCTCCCAGAGCCTTGCTCGCCACTTCAGGTCGGGAACTTCGCCTCGGACGTTTCAATTAATGCCACCAGGAGGGCGTTGCATGGAAGGTTAGTGCTGCATCACCAATCTCCAGCCCCCCAGACGAATTTATTCTCCTTAGCATTGCGGCCATTTTCAGTGGCCGTTAAGTTCAGTTGCTGGTGACACCGGCAACTTTCGTGGTGAATATGTATTTCTAAGTCTTTGTGTTTATAAGAAAGAACATAAGAACATAAAAAATAGAAGCAGGAATAGGCCACTTGGCCCCTCGAGCCATTCAATAAGATCATGGCTGATCTTGGGCTCAAAGCCACTTCCCTGCCCGCTCCCCATAACCCTTCACTCCCTTATCTTGTAAAAATCTGTCTATCTCCACCTTAAATGTATTTAATGACCCAGCCTCCACGGCTCTCTGGGGCAGAGATTTCCACAGATTTACGACCCTCTGAGAGAAGAAATTCCTCCCCATCTCAGTTCTAAAAGGGCAACCCTTTATTCTGAAACTGTGCCCCCGAGTTCTAGATTTCCCCACGAGGGGAAACATCCTCTCTGCATCTACCTTGTCAAGCCCCCTCAGTATCTTATGGGGTAGAAATTAGGTCGCGCCCCATTTGGGGCGCAAATATCGTCTGGACGCAAATATTAGCGCCTGGCGCTAATTATCGGCACTGACTGGAAACTTCACTTTTACCGCCCCGGGAGGTGAGTGGAGCGCTAAAGCAGGCGCTGCACACCTGTCTTAAGGCGCAAAGGCCAAGGAGTGAGGCGCTAACTCAGAGCGCTGGCGAAGCTCATGTAATGTCAGTCAGCAATGGAACACACACACAATGGCACGGGACAGTTCTTAAAGGGGATGGTTAATCTTGCTTTCCATCCACATCCTGTTCATTGCAGCCTTGAATCTCGGCCTGGAGAGACTTGCACATCAAATGTGCTGGAAAGAACAATGGAGAGTACCAGGCAAAGAGCTCAGAGTGCAGCTCCCACAGTCTCTGCTAAATCGATACAAGGAATGGCAAATCAAAATGAACCTGCAAAGTGCTGCTCAGTACCCAAAACTCCTTCACACAATGTTGAATCTCTCCAGAAGTCTCTCCCTCTCTCTCTCAGAATGCGTAGTTCAAAAATGCCACCAACAATAAAAGACAGGAAGAGGCCCCCTTTAAATAGCGCCCCCCCCAGCCCCACAGTGATTGATAGCATTCCAGTCTTCTGGTCGTTGGATGCGCCAGGCGGTAAGGCAGGGGGTGCCACTCAATTTCCGCTCCGGGGCGCCACAAGGGCGTTGCACCATGGAATGACGTCACAATCTGCGCGCGCAGGTGGTCGCAGCGGTAAAGTTTAGCGCCGCCGCACAATCTCTAGTTAAGTTCTCGAGCGGCGCAAACATTGCTGCGCCCGGGCGTTAGCGGCTTTGCGCCCCATTAGCGCCCTCTTAAGGCGCTAACGGGAGGCGCAACCAACTGAATTTTTACCCCTATAGGTTTCAATAAGATCACCTCTCATTCTTCTAAATTCCAATGAGTATAGGCCCAGCCTGCTCAACCTTTCTTCATAAGTCAACCCCCTCATCTCAGGAATCAACCGTGTGCATCATCTCTGAACTGCCTCCAATGCAAGTATATCCTTCCTTAAATAAGGAGACCAAAACTGTACGCAGTACTCAAGGTGTGGTCTCACCAATACCCTGTACAGTTGTAGCAGGACTTCCCTGCTTTTATACTCCAACCCCCTTGCAATAAAGGCCAACATTCCATTTGCCTTTTTGATTACTTGCTGAACCTGCATGCTAACTTTTTGTGTTTCATGCACAAGGTCTCCCCAGGTCTCACTGAACTGTAGCATTTTGTAATCTCTCTCCATTTAAATAATATTTTGCTTTATTATTTTTCCTGTCGAAGTGGATAACCTCGCACTTTCCCACAATATACTCCATCTGCCAAATGTTTGCCCACTCACTTAGCCTATCTATATCCCTTTGCAGATTCTTTGCGTCCTCTGCACAACTTGCTTTCCCACCCTTCTTTGTATCATCCGTAAACTTGGCTACATTACACTCGGTCCCTTCATCCAAGTCATTAATATAGATTGTAAATAGTTGAGGCCCCAGCACCGATCCCTGTGGCACCCCACTAGTTACCGTTTGCCAACTGGAAAATGACCCATTTTTCCTGACTCTCTGCTTTCTGTTAGTTAGCCAATTCTCTATCCATGCTAATATATTACCCCCAACTCCGTGAGCTCTTATCTTATGCAGTAACCTTTTATGTGGCACCTCATTGAATGCCTTCTGGAAATCCAAATACACCACATTTACTGGCTCACCCTTATCCACCCTACTCATTACATCCTCAAAGAACTCCAGCAAATTTGTCAAATATGATTTCACTTTCATAAAACCATGCTGACTCTGCTTGACTGCATTATGATTTTCCAAATGCCCTGCTACTGCTTCCTTAATGAAGGACTCCAGCATTTTCCCAACGACAGATGTTGGGCTAACTGGCCTATAGTTTCCTGCTTTCTGTCTCCCTCCTTTCTTAAACAGGGGTGTTACATTTGTGGGTTTCCAATCCACTGGGACCTCTCCAGAGTCCAGGGAATTTTGGTATATTGCAACCAATGCATCCACTATCTCTGCAGCCACTTCTTTTAAGACCCTGGGATGCAGGCCATCTCGTCCAGGGGACTTGTCGTCTTTTAGTCCCATTATTTTACCAAGTACTTTTCCTTAGTGATAGTGATTGTCTTTAGTTTCCCCTCCCTGTGGCCCCTTGATTGTCCATTATTGGGATGTTGTTAGTGTCTTCTACAGTGAAGACAGATACAAAATATTTGCTCAGAGTCTCTGCCATTTCCCCGTTCCCCATTATTAATTCCCCATTGTCATCCTCTAAGGGACCAACATTTACTTTAGCTATTCTCTTCCTTTATATATACCTGTAGAAGCTCTTACTATCTGTTTTAATATTTCTTGCCAGTTTACTCTCATAATTCATCTGCTCTCTCTTTATTATTTTTTTAGTCATCCTTTGTTGGTTTTTAAAAATTTCCCAATCCTCTGGCCTCCCACCAATCTTGGCAACATTGTATGCCTTCGTTTTCAATTTGATATCATCCTTTACTTCCTTAGTTAGCTATGGATAGTGCTCCCTTCTCTTAAAATCTTTCTTTCTCACTGGAATATATTTTTGTTGAGAGTTATAAAATATCTCCTTAAATGTCTGCCACTGCATTTCAACTGTCTTACCTTTTAATTTAGTTTTCCAGTCCACTTTAGCCAGTTCTGCCCTCATGCCATTGTAATTGCCTTTGTTTAAGATCAGGACACTGGTTTGAGATACAACTTTCTCACCCTCCAACTGAATTTGAAATTCAACCATGTTATGATCACAATTCCGAGAGGATCCTTTACTATGAGATCATTTATTAATTCAGTCTCATTACACAGTACCAGATGCAAGATAGCCTGCTCCCTGGTTGGTTCCATTACATACTGTTCTAGGAAACCATCCCGGATACACTCTATGAACTCCTTCTCAAGGCTACCATGGCCAATTTGATTTGTCTAATCAATATGGAGATTAAAATCACCCATGATTATTACCGTACCTTTTTTACAGGCCTCCATTATTTCTTGATTTACACACTGTCCAACAGTATTGCTACTGTTTGGGGGCCTGTAGACTACGCCCACCAGAGACTTTTTCCCCTTATTATTTTTTATCTCCACCCAAACCGATTCTACATCTTGATCTTCTGAGCCAATATCACTTCTCACCACTGCACTGATCCCATCCTTTACCAACAAAGCCACCCCACCTCCCTTTCCTTTCTGTCTATCCTTCCGAATTGTCAAAAAACCTGGAATATTCAGTTCCCAGCCCTGATCACCTTGCAACCACGTCTCTGTAATGGCGATCAGATCATACCCATTTGTATCTATTTTTGCCGTCAACTCATCTATCTTGTTACGAATGCTGCATGCATTCAGATATAGAGCTTTTAACTTTGTCTTTTATAATTTCTCCTTGTTTTGGCCCCATTTTCTGTTGCACTCTTATTTTTAAACATTCTGTCCCTTCCTGTCACACACTGGTTATTATTTCCCCCATCTCTCTCCTGCTCTATTGTTTTCTCATTTCTCATTGACTTTTTAAATTCCCGCTCACCTGGACCCTCCCCCACAGAAAGAAAGAAAGACTTGCGCTTCTACAGCGCCTTTCATGGCCACCTGAAGTCTCAAAGCGCTTTACAGTCAACGAAGTACTTTTGAAGTGTAGTCACTGTTGTAATGTGGGAAACGCGGCAGCCAATTTGCGCACAGCAAGGTCCCACAAACCGCAATGTGATTATGACTAGATAATCTGTTTTTTTTATGTTGAGTGAGGGATAAATATTGGCCAGGACACCGGGGATACCTCCCCTACTCCTCTTCGAAATAGTGCCATGGAATCTTTTACGTCCACCTGAGAGAGCAGACGGGGCCTCAGTTTAATGTCTCATCCAAAAGACGGCACCTCCAACAGTGCAGCACTCCCTCAGCACTGCACTGGAGTGTCAGCCTAGCTTTATGTGCTGAAGTCCTGGGAGTGAGACTTGAATCCACAACCTTCTGACTCGGAGGCGAGGGTGCTACCAATTGAGCCACAGCATCTTAGTGGTGTTATATTTGACCTTGAAATGAGCTTCCGACCACATATCCGCAGCATAACTAAGACCGCCTATTTCCACCTCCGTAACATTGCCCGTCTCTGCCCTCGCCTTAGCTCATCCGCTGCTGAAACCCTCATCCATGCCTTTTGTTACCTCTAGACTGGACTATTCCAATGCACTCCTGGCTGGTTCCCACATTCTACCCTACGTAAACTTGAGGTGATCCAAAACTCGGCTGCCCGTGTCCTAACTCGCACCAAGTCCTGTTCACACATCACCCCTGTGCTCGCTGACCTACATTGGCTCCCAGTTAAGCAATACCTTGATTTCAAAATTCTCATCCTTATTTTCAAATCCCTCCATGGCCTTGCCCCTCCCTATCTCTGTAATCTCCTTCAGCCCCACAACTCCCCCGAGATATCTGCGCTCTTCTAATTCTGCCTCTTGAACATCCCTGATTATAATCGCTCAACCATTGGTGGCTGTGCCTTCTGTTGCCTGGGCCCTAAGCTCTGGAATTCCCTGCCTAAACCTCTCCGCCTCTCTACCTCTCTTTCCTCTTTTAAGACGCTCCTTAAAACCTACCTCTTTGACCAAGCTTTTGGTCACCTGCCCTATTTTTTCTCCTTATGTGGCTCGGTGTCAAATTTTTTGTCTTATAATACTCCTGTGAAGTGCCTTGGGACGTTTTACTACGTTAAAGGCACTATATAAATACAAGTTGTTGTTCTTCTTGTTAAACTTGAGTAAATAATTTTGTCTCTTTTCTCTCTAAGTTAAGGCAGTGGGTTAAACTAAGAAGTTTAGTTAGTAGTCTAATAAATAGACGCATGGCAGGGCACCTCAGTCCCATCGAATGCATATCCTGTGCCATGTGGGAAGTCCAGGATGCTTCTCATGTCCTGGACAACCACATGTGCAGGAAGTATCATCAGCTGAAGGAGCTCGAGCTCCGGGTTTCAGAGCTCGAGCAGCATCTGACGTTACTGCAGTGCATCCGCGAGGCTGAGAGCTACGTGGATAGCATGTTTCAGGAGGTGGTCACCACGCAGCTTAAGAGTTTTCAGGTAGAGAGGGAATGGGTGACCGCGAGACAGACAAGGAGGACCAGGCAGGTAGTGCAAGAGTCCCCTGAGTGGATCTCGCTCTCTAACTGGTATTCAGTTCTGGTGAGGGCAATGGTTCCTCTGGGGAGTACAGCCAGAGCCAAGTCCACAGCACCATGGGTGGCTCAGCTGTACATTGGGGAAGGAGGAAGGTCAGAAAAGCAATAGTGGTAGGGGATTCAATAGTTAGGGGAACAGACAGGTGTTTCTGCGACCACAGACGTGACTCCAGGGTGGTATGTTGCCTCCCTGGTGCCAGGGTCAAGGATGTCACTGAGCGGCTGCAGGACATTCTGAGTGGGGAGGGTGAACAGCCAGAGGTTGTGGTTCATATCGGTACCAATGACATAGGTAGAAAGAGAGATGAGGTCCTGCAGGCAGATTTTAGGGAGCTAGGAAAGAGATTAATAAGCAGGACCTTAAAGGTAGTAATCTCTGGATTACTCCCAGTGCCATGTGCAAGTGAGTACAGAAATAGGAGGATAGAGCAGATGAATGCGTGGCTGGAGAGATAGTGCAGAAGGGAGGACTTTGGATTCATGGGGCATTGGGACTGGTTATGGGGGAGGTGGGACCTGTACAGACTGGACGGGTTGCACCTCAACAGGGCCAGAACCAATATCCTCGTGGGGAGGTTTGCTAGTGCTGTTGAGGAGGGTTTAAACTAGCTTGGCAGGGGAATGGGAACCTGAGCATAGATTCAGAAGGGAAAGACTGCAAGCTGGAAATGGAAGGCAGTAAATTCGTAAGTGAGTTTGGAAGGCAGAGGAAACAAAGGCTAGAAAATAGAAAACAAAGGGGTTTGGCAGTGCTTCATAGTATATACTTCAATGCTAAGAGTCTAGTAAATATGGCAGATGAACTGAGGGCACAGATAGACACATGGAAGAATGATATCGTAGCTATTACTGAAACATGGCTGAAAGAAGGGCAGGAATGGCAACGCAACATTCCTGGTTACAGGATTTTCAGGCAAGATAGAGAGCGGGATAAAAAAGAGGAGGGGTCACAATATTGGTTAAAGAAACAATTACAGCTGTGAGGAGGGATGATATGTTAGAAGGATCATCAAATGAGGCCATATGGGTAGAGCTGAAAAACAAAAAAAAGGTACTATAGACCTCCAAATAGTCAGAGGGAGATAGAAGAGCAAATATGTAGGTAAATTTCTGAGAAGTGCAAAAACAATAGGGCAGTAATAGTAGGGGATTTCAAATATTAACTGGGATAGAATCCGTGTAAAAGGCATAGAGGACGCAGAGTTCTTAAAATGCATTCAGGAGAACCTTTTTAGCTAGTACGTAGCAAGTTGAACAAGAGAGGGGGTGGTTCTGGACTTAGATTTAGGGAATGAAGCTGGGCAGGTGGAAGGGTTATCAGTGAGAGACCTTTTTGGTGGTAGTGATCATAATTCAGTTAGATTTAGTGTAGTTATGGAAAAGGACAAAGATAGACCAGGAGTAAAAGCTCTCAATTGGGGAAAGGTCAATTTTACTAAGCTGAAATGTGATTTAGCAAAAGTGGACTGGAAACAGCTACTTGAAGGTAAATCAATGTCAGAGCAGTGGGAGGCATTCAAGCAGGAGATAGAGGATTCAGAGCAAATATGTTCCCACAAAGAAAAAGGGTGGGACTCCCAAATCTAGAGCCCCCTGGATGTCAAGGGGCATACACAAGGTTAGATAAGGCAAAAAAGGGAAGCTTATGTCAGATACCGAGAGCTAAATATTGCAGAAAGCCTAGAGGAGTATATTAAGTGTAGGCATGAAATTAGAAAGGAAATGAGGAAATCAAAGAGAGGGCATGAAAAAATATTGACAAGTAAAATCAAGGAAAACCCGAAGATGTTTTATAAATACATAAAGAGCAAGAGGATAACTAAGGAAAGAGTAGGGCCTACTAGAGACCAAAAAGGTAACCTGTGTGTGGAGGCTGAAGACGTTCTAAATGAAGAGAGGGACGATGCAGACATTGTAGTTAAGGAGAAGGAGTGTGAAATATTAGATGAGATAAACATAGTGAGAGAGGAAGTATTAAGGGGTTTAGCATCTTTGAAAGTAGATAAATTGCCAGGCCCAAATGAAATATATCCCAGGCTGTTAAGAGAAGCAAGGGAGGAAATAGCGGAGGCTCTGACCATCATTTTTCAATCCTCTCTGGCTACAGGTGTGGTGCCAGAGGACTGAAGGGACTGCTAATGTTGTACTTACTGTTGTTTAAAAAGGGAGAAAGGGATAGATTGAGTAATTACAGGCCAGTCAGCCTAACTTCGATGGTGGGCCAATTAAGAACATAACAACATAAGAAACAGGAGCAGGAGTAGGCAAATCGGCCCCTCGAGCCTGCTCCGCCATCCAATAAGATCATGGCTGATCCAATCTTGGCCTCAACACCACTTTCCCGCTCTCTCCCCATACCCCTTGACTCCCTTGTAGTTCAAATGTCTGTTAATCTCCGCCTTGAATATTTTCAATGACTCCGCCTCCACAGCTCTCTGGGGTAGAGCATTCCAAAGATTCACGACCCTCTGAGAGAAGAAATTCCTCCTCATCTCTGTCTTAAATGGGCGACCCCTTATTCTGAAACTATGCCCCCTAGTTCTAGATACCCCTACTAGGGGAAACATCCTCTCAGCATCCACCCTGTCAATCCCCCTCGGAATCTGATATGTTTCAATAAGATCACCTCTCATTCTTCTAAACTCCAATGAGTGTAGGCCCAACCTGCTCAACCTTTCGTCATACGTCAACCCCTTCATCCCAGGAATCAACCTAGTGAACCTTCTCTGCACTGCCTCCAATGCAAGTATATCCTTCCTTAAATATGGGGACCAAAACTGTACGCAGTACTCCAGGTGCGGTCTCACCAGCGCCGTGTAAAGTTGCATCAAAACTTCCCTACTTTTATACACCATACCCCTTGTAATAAAGGCCAACATTCCATTAGCCTTCCTAATTACTTGCTGTACCTGCATGCTAACTTTTTATGTTTCATGTACTAGGACCCCCAGATCCCTTTGTACCGCAGCATTTTGTAGTCTCACTCCATTTAAATAATAATTTGCTTTTTCATTCTTCCTTCCAAAGTGGATAACCTCACATTTTCCCACATTATACTCCATCTGCCAAATTTTTGCCCACTCACTTAACCTGTCTATATCCCTTTGCAGACTATTTGGGCTGGATTTTGTCTTGGGGTCGGGTTGGGGTCCTGTCATCCGCATTTCGTGTTCCCCCCCCCCCCCGACTCCAGATTAATGTGGATGAATGATGCAATTTTCACTTAATTGGGCAATTGAGTTCCAGCATGTGGGAACCCATGAACTAATTAGTGGTTTCAGTCTGAAAGTCGCCTCTGATGATGTCATCATTGCTGACTGCCTGGTCTCAGAGACTGTCTGGCTGTTGGTGAGAGAGGACCTGCCTGGCTTTTGATGTGAGTGGACCGGGATGCAAAATGTGAAAGGAAGGGGAGAGAGAGAGAGAGAGAGAGAGACACACAGAGAGAATTTTTTTTTTGCATCCAAGTCCATACAGTCTCTGAAGACATTCAATGCAGCAGCAGCATCAGAGGCAACTTTCACACCTAATACTACCTTCATCACATCTCCGTTGTAATAGTGGACCTGCAGCTGATAGTCAGCTATCCACTTGTGCTCCCGTCAGGTTTCACTGGAGTGTTTCACACCAGGCGTACTTCACGTCGGAAAAGGGTGAAACTAGCTAAAACGTTTCAAAATGGCATTACAGAGCCAATTTAGGGCTTGTTAAGGGCTTTAATGGCCTCTCCCGCCTCTTGGAGGTGGGACAGAGTTGGGAACCCCGCGACTGATTTTGTCAAAATTGCGTGGAGGCAGGATGGGGTCGGGACCCCCGACCCCGCAAATTTAACCCCGCACACGCCTCCAAACCCGACTCCATGGGTCATTCAAAATCCAGCCCTTTGTGTCCTCCTCACAACTTGCTAACCCACCTATCTTTGTATCATCAGCAAATTTGGCTACAGTACACTCAGCCCCTTCATCCAAGTCATTAATATAGATTGTAAATCTATATTATTATTAAGTTGTTGGAAAAAATTCTGAGGGACCGTATTAGTCATCATTTAGAAAGGCACAGATTATTCAAGAACAGTCAGCATGGATTTGTAAAGGGAAGGTCGTATCTGACTAACTTGATTGCATTTTTTGAGGAGGTAGCAAGGAGGATCGATGAAGGTAGCACGTTTGATGTAGTCTACATAGATTTTAGCAAGGCTTTTGACAAGGTCCCACATGGCAGACTGGTCAGAAAAGTAAAAGCCCATGGAATCCAAGGGAAAGTGGAACGTTGGATCCAAAATTGGCTCAGTGGCAGGAAGCAAAGGATAATGGTTGACGGGTGTTTTTGTGACTGGAAGGCTGTTTCCAGTGGGGTTCCGCAGGGCTCAATACTAGGTCCCTTGCTATTTGTGGTATACATCAATGATTTAGACTTCAATGTAAGGGTCATGATTAAGAAGTTTGCAGATGATACAAAAATTGGCCATGTGGTTGATGGTGAGGAAGAAAGCTGTAGACTGCGGGAAGATATCAATGGACTGGTCAGTTGCGCAGAAAAGTGGCAAATGGAATTCAATCTGGAGAAGTGTGAGGTAATGCATTTGGGGAGGGCTAACAAGGCAAGGGAATACACAAAAAATGGTAGGATCCTGAGAAGTGTAGAGGAATAGAGAGACCTTGGAGTTCATGTCCACAGATCTCTGAAGGTAGCAGGACAGATAGATAAGGTGGTTAAGAAGGCATACGGGATACTTCCCTTTATTAGCTGAGGCCTAGAATATAAGAGCAGGGTGGTTATGCTTGAACTGTATAAAACACTAGTTAGGCCACAGCTAGGGTACTGCGTACAATTCTGGTCACCACATTACAGTAAAGATGTGATTGCACTAGAGAGGGTACAGAGGAGATTTACGAGGATGTTGCCAGGACTGGAGAATTTTAGCTATGAGGAAAGATTGGATAGGCTGAGGTTGTTTTCTTTGGAACAGAGGAGGCTGAGGGGGAACCTAATTGAGGTGTATAAAATTGTGAGGGGCCTAGATAGAGTGGATAGGAAAGACTTATTTCCCTTAGCAGTGTGGTCAATAACCAGGGGGCATAGATTTAAAGTAATTGGTAGAAGGATTAGAGGGGAGTTGAAGAGAACTTTTTTCACCCAGAGGGTGGTGGGGGTCTGGAACTTACTGCCTGAAAGGGTGGTAGAAGCAGAAACCCTCATCACATTTAAAAAGTACTTGGATATGCATTTGAAGTGCCGTAACCTACAAGGCTACGGACCAAGATCTGGAAAGTGGGATTAGACTGGATAGCTCTTTTTTGACCGGCACAGACATGATGGGCCGAATGGACTCCTTCTGTGCCATAAATTTCTATGATTCTATAACAGAAGTAAAAGTAGGGGAACATCTCCCCAATAGCGATTATAATATAATACGCTTTAAAATAATAATTGAGAATGACATAAGTATGATGAAGACCAGGGTAATAGATTGGTGAAAAGCCGATTTTGAGGGGGAGAATAGAACTTGGGAAAATGAAATGGACAATATTGGCAAACAATGATGTAGAACAGCACTGGGAAACATTTAAAACGGTGTTCAACAGAGTCCAGGAAAAATATATTCCGCTAAAAAACAAGAACAAGCTAAACACTAATGAGACAACATAGATGAATTAAGACATTAGGGAAAAATTGAGGGTAAGGAAAGAGGCCTACACTAAGTACATGGACAGTAGGGGAGAGCATGACAAGAGAGAATATGAAGAGATTAGGAGAGAAGTCAAAAAAACAATTAGGAAGGCAAAGAGGAACTGACGTAAGAAAACTACTAGGCACTTGGTCTAAGCGTTAAACAAAGCTTTAATCAACTGTTTTCCAACATGGAGATCTAGTTGTGTCCTTAACTAGTTCCTGTTGAGGAATGTCCTAAGCAAGCTGGGCCCATGCCCGAGTATTTATACGCTCCCTGGACAGCGCCATCAGCAGGCCGCCCAGTATTACTTCATACAAGATTCATGTCATTCTTCCCGCCTGAAAGATTGGAAGTCCGGTGGCTTCCTTCTACCGAATTAGTCGGACTAAGAATAGACGCAGTTGTTTGGATTTCCGTTGGAGGCTGGAAGGCACGTCTCCTCGGACTGTGTTTTGGTCCCTGGGTCGCTTGGTTCATACCGGCGGGCTGGCAGAGTCCGTGTCGCCTTGATCGACCTGAGGGGGACTGGGAAGATCGTGGCTCCGGGTGCAGGTCCCCACCGGCGCAGAGCTGGCTTCATCCTGCTTAGTAGCCGGTGATTGACTGGCGTCCTGGCTTCGGGTGGCCATCCCGCGGGGAGTGCTCTGTTCCCCAGGTTGATCCAGCGGAGTAGCTGGTAGATCCCTTGATGTCCCAGGTAGGGCGTCATCCTCGGAGAAGCGCGGAGTATCGGTGTCATTAATATGGATCTCTCTATCGATTGGGTCCGTGGGACTAGTTGGGCAAGGAGCCAGATCCCGAAGTGAAACTGTGGACTCCCGGCCATCAGGGTACCGCACGTACGCGTATGTAGGATTGACATCCGTTAGTTCCACCTCGTCGACGAGGGGATCACTCTTGGAGGATCGGACGAATCTTCGGAGCAGCATGGAGCCAGGAGCTGCCAACCATGATGGTAGGGACATCCCATGAGTGGAGCGACGCTGGAACCCAAAGAATCGTTCATGAGGAGTAACATTGCTGGATGTAGAAAGAAGAGACCTGATGGAATGCAACGCGTCAGGGAGCATAGTTTCCCACTGCTGGTCTGGTAGATTGCGTGACCTCAGTGCAAGACGAACAGCATTCCAAATGATAGCGTTGTATCTCTCAACCTGTCCGTTTCCAATAGGATGATACGGTGTCGTTTTACTTGTGGCGATTCCCCATTGGGAAAGATAACTTTTAGAGTGGATGAAATTGGCCGTACCGCAAAGGGAAAAGACCTGATCGAGGCATTTGATCACTGTGGAAGTAAGCATATTGAGACAGGGGAAAGCAAAGGGAAAGCGTGAATATTCGTCCACCATAGTAAGCAAGTAGGTGTTTCGCGTTGAGGAAGGCAATGGCCCTTTAAAGTCAATGCTGAGTCGCTGCATAGGCTGTGTAGCGTGTATGAGCGAGCCATCTGACGGACGGAAGAATTGCGGTTTTAATTCCGCGCAAATTCTACAAGTGGAGCATGTTCTTTTCACGTCTTCCGTAGAAAATGGGAGATTTTTAGATCGCACAAAGTGCAACATACGGGTAACGCCAGGATGGCATAAGTCAGTATGAAGATCCACAAGAGTCGAAGTTGAGATGGAAGAGCAGAATGCACGCGTGAGGGTATCTGGGGCCACATTCTCCTTGCCAGGCGGCCAATTCCATCCTCCAGAGCTGTATTTTGTTATTCTTGATTTTAGTGCGTTTCCGGTTATCCAGCATAAAGGCCACCGAGCGCTGATTGGTTATGATCGTGAAATGGCGACGAGCGAGAAAATGACTCCATTTACGTAATGCTTCGATGATAGCCGTAGCCTCCTTCTCGACAGGAGGATAATGGAGCTCGCTACCCTGCAAAGTTCTAGACAGAAATGCAACGGGTCGACCGCCTTGATTCAAGGTAGCCAAGATCGCCACCTCCGATGCATTGCACTCGACCACGAAAGGGAGATTTTCATCGATGGAATGAAGCACGGCTTTTTCCAGTTGTTGCTTGAGGAGGTCAAAAGCTGAAATAGCCCTCGCCTCCAACGGAAATGACTTCGCGTGAAGCAGGGGCTGGATCTTGTTGGAAAAGTGAAGTATCCACTTCGCATAATAGGCGAACATGCCGAGGGCCCGACGAAGAGAGCTGAGATTCGTAGGAGGAGGGAGCTCCTGAAGCGGACGAAGTCGCTCCGGATCCGGTTTGATGACACCATTGCCCACCCAGTAGCCAAGGATGTTTACTGATGGTACTGATTTCACAGATTTGGAGTCATTTAAGGTTAAGTTGCGATGACGGAGAACGTCAAGAAATTTCTGGAGGTTGGCATCATGCTCTTTCTGGTTATGACCAGCAATGGTGATATTATCCAGATATGGAAAAATGTCTGTTAAGTTCTCCTGTTTGACTAGGCTATCCATTGCCCGTTGAAAGATGGCCACCCCATTGGTGACCCCGAATGGAAGGCGACGAAACTGGTAAAGCCGACCATTGGCCTCAAAAGCTGTATACTTTTTGTCAGAGTCCTTTAACGGTACTTGATGGTATGCGCTCTTTAAGTCAAAAGTTGAAAATACTTTGTCGTTAGCAAGGTTATTGACCATGTCATCGATGCGTGGTAGTGGGTAGGCATCCAGGTCGATATACTGGTTAATAGTTTGCGAGTAATCGATGTAAAGACGTTTCTTGTGTTGCTTCAGAGGATTTTTAACGACGACTTGAGCCCGCCAGGAAGATGAACATGGCTCAATGATACCGTCAGCTAGAAGGCGAGAGATCTCTGCCTCGATAAAGGATAGGTCATCTTGGCTGAAACGTCGTGATTTAGTGGCTATGGGCTTACACTGGGGGGAAAGATTGGCAAACAAGGAGGGCTCATCGAGCAAAGCCGCCGAAAGTGCACAAAACAGTACTTTGGAAATAGTAAGCTCTGGCTTTGATCCTCCAAACTCGCAAGTGAGTCTTTTGTGTTGTTTCTGGAAATCCTGTCCCAGGAGCACATCACTGCATAGGTTTTTGAGCACCCTGAGCCGGGTAGAGAAATAAGTGCGGCCATTGATAATAAGGTCGACAAGACAAAAGCCGGAAGAGTTAGTGGTCAGTGTCGTCAGAGCCATTGCAATTTCCCTGTCCGAGGGGTAAATACGCAGTTTTAACTTACTGACAGCCTGCTCACTGATGAAGCTGTCAGAGCTGCATGAGTCAATTAAGGCACTCAAAGTGTGCCCATTTACCGAAACCTTCGTGGCTGCATGGGACAGGCTTTGGGGAAAAACAGCTGTGATGGGAGGAGGGGCAGTTTTATCCTTGACAGCTGCAACATTAGTAGTGGCTCTTGGGGGAGGAGCAGTTTTATAGATGATAGCTGTAACATTAGTAGTAGCTCTTGGGGGAGGAGCAGTTTTATAGGGAGCAGCTGTAACCCTAGAAGAGGCTCTTGACTGACATACTTTCGAGAAGTGACCTTTCTTACTGCAATGATTGCAGATTGCATTACGAACTGGACAAAATTTCCTATAATGAAATGCACCTCCACAGAAGAAACACTTCCTTTTAGATTGCCAAGATGCCGCTAGGGTAGGGTCGTCATCAGCTAGGATAGAGTCGTCATTGTGAGGGCTTCCGCCTGAGGCTTATCGGAGGAGTCACTAAAAGTGATAGCAGCAGGCCGTGCACATGGTAAAAGATAGGCATCTGCATTTTTTTTTGCCAAGTCCAGAGAATATGCCTGGTCATAGGCAGCTTGTAACTCGAGGGTTTTATTCTCCAGCAGACGCTGGCGTATGAAGGGAGACACAATTCCATTAATAAAAGAATCATGAATTAACTCCTCCTGGTACTGCTCAGCTGAGACAGCCTTGAGATTACAATCTTTGCTGAGCCTGCGAAGCTTTTGAAGAAATTCGTCAAGTGATACCCCGGGTTGTGGTCGAGTTGTGTCCAGTAGAAGCCGAGCAAAAATTTCGTTTGGGGCCTTAACATATAGTTGCTGTAGTATTCGGATAGCGGAGTCATAGTTTACACAGTCTTCGATATAGTCAAACACATAAGGGGATACATAATTGGCAAGTATCTCTAACTTATCAGGAACATTCTCACCACACACCCTGAGGAAGTTGCTGAAGGTACGATACCAGTGTTTCCATACCTTAGCAGTTGTAGGTGAATTCGGGTCCAGGTTGAGACGGGCGAGTTGGAGTAGTTTCTCCATGATGGATTGATTACTACATCTGGTTCCCTTCTACCGTTTGAGTCGTAGCCGTCTGTTTCCAAAACCACTCAGAGCATGGAGCAGGTTCCAGTTGATTAAATTGACGTAAGAAAACTACTAGGCACTTGGTCTAAGCGTTAAACAAAGCTTTAATCAACTGTTTTCCAACATGGAGATCTAGTGTTGTCCTTAACTAGCTCCTGTTGAGGAATGTCCTAAGCAAGCTGGGCCCATGCCCGAGTATTTATACTCTCCCTGGACAGCGCCACCAGCAGGCCGCCCAGTATTACTTCATACAAGATTCATGTCAGGAACTATGGGGTAAAAATTCAGTTGGTTGCGCCTCCCGTTAGCGCCTTAAGAGGGCGCTAATGGGGTGCAAAGCCGCTAACGCCCGGGCGCAGCGATGTTTGCGCCGCTCGGGAACTTAACTTGACATTGTGCGGCGGCGCTAAACTTTACCGCTGCGACCACCTGCGCGCGCAGATTGTGACGTCATTCCATGGTGCAACGCCCTTGTGGCGCCCCGGAGCGGAAATTGAGTGGCGCCCCCTGCCTTACCGCCTGGCGCTTCCAACGACCAGAAGACTGGAATGCTATCAATCGCTGTGGGGCTGGGGGGGGCGCTATTTAAAGGGGGCCTCTTCCTGTCTTTTATTGTTGGTGGCATTTTTGAACTACGCATTCTGAGAGAGAGAGGGAGAGACTTCTGGAGAGATTCAACGTTGTGTGAAGGAGTTTTGGGTACTGAGCAGCACTTTGCAGGTTCATTTTGATTTGCTATTCCTTGTATCGATTTAGCAGAGACTGTGGGAGCTGCACTCTGAGCTCTTTGCCTGGTACTCTCCATTGTTCTTTCCAGCACATTTGATGTGCAAGTCTCTCCAGGCCAAGATTCAAGGCTGCAATGAACAGGATGTGGATGGAAAGCAAGATTAACCATCCCCTTTAAGAACTGGCCCGTGCCATTGTGTGTGTGTTCCATTGCTGACTGACATTACATGAGCTTCGCCAGCGCTCTGAGTTAGCGCCTCACTCCTTGGCCTTTGCGCCTTAAGACAGGTGTGCAGCGCCTGCTTTAGCGCTCCACTCACCTCCCGGGGCGGTAAAAGTGAAGTTTCCAGTCAGTGCCGATAATTAGCGCCAGGCGCTAATATTTGCGTCCAGACGATATTTGCGCCCCAAATGGGGCGCGACCTAATTTTTACCCCTATGAAATTAATTTATCAAGGAACATAAAACAAAATAGCAAAATATTCTACAGGCACATAAATAAAAAAAGGAAAGTCGGGATGGGAATAGGGCCATTAAGGGACAGTCAGGATAAAATCTCAGGCAGCATTAGAAAAATGGCAGGAACATTAAATAATTACTATTTACCAGGGAGACAGATCAGGTGGACATGACATGGGAAAATGAGATTAGAAATGATATAAATGAATTTAAAATAAAGAGGAGAAATATTAAATGAACTAATCAAACTCCAAGAAGATAAAACCTCTGGTCCAGACGGATTACATCCACACATTTTAGAAGAATCTAGGGAAGAGATAGCAGAGGCACTATTACACATATTTAATAATTCGTTAGAAAAAGGTGTAGTGCCAGAGGACTGGTGGATAGCTAATGTAATAGCTATATTTAAGAAGGGAGATAGAACATGTCCAGAGAACTATAGACTAGTCAGCTTAACATCGGTGAGAGGAAAAATAATGGAATCCCTACTAAAGGAAAAAATAGAAGAACACCGAGAAACCAAAAATATAATAATGAATAGTCAGCATAGTTGCTTGACCAACCTCATTGAAGTTTTTGAAGAGGTAACGGTGCGAGTAGACATAATGCAGTAGATGTAATAAAGGTCTTCGATAAGGTACCACATAATAGACTAATGAATAGGGTCAGAGAATGCAGAGTCAGGGGATAAGTAGCAGAATGGTTAGCTGGCTTCAGGACAGAAAGCAGAGAGTAGGGGTTAAGGACAGCTATTCAGAGTGGCAGAAGGTGGAAAGTGGAGTCCCACAAGGATCAGGGCTGGGACCAATGCTGTTCACAATTTAGATTAACGATTTAGACTTTGGAATCAAAAACACGATTTCTAAATTTGTGGTTGACACCAAATTGGGTGGGTGGGGGATAGTCAATACTGAGGAGGACTGCAACAAATTACAAGAAGACATTAATAAACTTGCAGAATGGGCATATAATTGGCAAATGATTTTCAACACAAATCAATGTGAGGTATTACATTTTGGTAAGGAATATAAATAGGTCACATATTACATGGAAAATAAGAATCTAAATGGGGTAGAAGAACAAAGGGATCTCGGAGCACAAATGCACAAATCAGTAAAAGTAGTGACGCAGGTTAATAAGGCCATTAAAAAAAGCAAACCAAGCACTAGGGTTTATTTCTAGAGGGATAGAATTAAAAAGTAGTGAAGTTATGTTAAACTTGTATCGAACCTTGGTTAGACCACACTTAGAGTACCGTGTACAATTCTGGTCGCCATATTGTAAAAAGGATATAGAGGCACGGGAGAGGGTGCAAAAAAGATTCAGAAGGATGATACCAGAAATGCAAGGTTGTACCTGTCAGAAAAGGATGAAGAGGCTGGGTCTCTTTCCTCTTGAAAAGAGAAGACTGAGGGGTGACCTAATAGAGGTCTTTAAAATTATGAAAGGTTTTGATAGAGTGGCTACAGAGAGAATGGCCGTGATTTTGCTAACCTCGGCGGGTCCGTGGTGGGCAATGTCGGTGGCCGACGTCGGTTGCTGGTCCCAACCCCACTGCTGTCTCCATCCCGGCCTCTGAAATGAATTTACCTAGATTGGGCTTATTAAGCCCGCCCAGCGCGTTTCCTGGCCAATTAGAGGAAGCGGGTCTGGTGACTTCATTTGATGACGCGTCATCAGCCGGTTTCCTTAAAGGGACCATGGCCAACTTTATTTTGACATTTGTGCTGTCAGTGTTCTACAGTATTGAGGTGCTACAAACACTGACAAGCCCTGTACAGAGGTGTAGGGCTGCACCCAGGCTCTCCCATGACTCCCTCCATATGCTTATGGAGGGAGTCACAGCACACAGAGAGGTCCTCTTCCCTTCCCATGGGCGGAAGAGACCTCCCCAGGAGATCAACACAGCCGGGTTGCACATTGCAGAGGAGGGCACCAGCAGGGATGTGGTCAGGAGGACCTGAGTGCAGTGCTGCAAATGTTTCAATGATCTCAGTTCATCCCGAAACGTTAGTACAAAGCCACACTAAACCTCATCCTGCTGTGCCTCTCATCACATCCCCATCACTCTGCCTTCCCTACCCTACTCCTGCACATCTTTCTCACACCAACTTACCTTGCACTTACACCCATCCATCTCCATCTATATTATCACATCCCCATCTCACTAGCCACTTCTCACACTCACCCTCATCCTAGTGCAATCATACCAACTAACAATACACAAGGGTAGGCACTTGGGTGTTTTATGCAATGTTCATGTAAAGTTTCTGTTAACGTGGTGTCAAACATTGAAACCTTTATTTTCAACACTTTGCGTTCTTGGACAGATTTGTGTGCACCTTTGGAAGTGGCTTAGTGAGTTGCAGTGAATGATGAGACATAATGGTACCCCCCGCAATGGTGATGATTGTGAAAGGAATGGCTTGGGCATTGTAGGGAAGCTTTATAGTGTTGGTGTGGGGTGGTGCCAACCTGGCGCATCATGTGGCAGCCAGGGTGTACAGCGTCAAGTGAAGTAAATCTGGCCATGGTGAGGCCATCCCTGGCCTCCCGGGCAGCAATGTAGTCGGGTGCTGATGCCGTGTGTCCTGTGCAGCATCAGGTGATTGCGAAGAAGGTTGGTGTTGTTGTTGGTGCTGCTGGTGTGCCTGGTGCTGCTGGTGTTGGGGCTGATCGTGGTGGGATTCTGAGGACCAAGGTGAGAGAGTATAAAGGGCACCTATGCTGACGGAATAGATGGCAGGTGAAGTAGAGATGACAGAAGTGATCTGTCAATGGTGAGAGAGGTAATGAGGTCAGACTGGATGGAGACTTGTGTCAAGACTTGCAGCATAGTGAATCTGTTGTGGAAATGCAGTGAGGAAGAGTTTATGGCTGAGGGAAGATATCGCTGTAAGGTGGGAGCTTTTACGTTTGAAGCTGTCAACTCATCAGCTGATTCAGTGGCCACTGAACTCTTGCCTCAGCTTGACAGATGCGGTTCACGACCAGAGTGGGCCCCGTGGGCGAGCTGTCAAATGCAGAAGGTCAGCTGAAATTCATTCTTAAGTGGCTCTAAACAAGCCACTAATTACCTGAATTGGGTCCGCCGCTGTGAACCTGCTGCTGCGTGTCGGGTCTGCTCAGTGCTGACAGACCCGACATTTGGTAAAGGTGCATGGCGGCGGGTTCACAGCGGGGTCCCAACCCGCTGGGAAAAAAAACACTTTCCCACCCGACCCTCCACTAATCGCACCCGCTGACCCCCCACAAAATCCAGCCCAATGTTTCCACTTGTGGGGAAGAGCAAAACCAGAGGCCATCAATATAAGATAGTCATCAACAAATCAAATAGGGAATTCAGAAGAAACGACTTTACTCAGAGAGTGGTGAGAATGCGGAACTGGCTACCACAGGGAATGGTTGAATAAGACAAATAGGGCCACAGTACAAAAAAAGTTAAGATGTCTAAAAATGTTAAAAAGACAAATCTAAAGGCACTATGTCTGAATGCACGAAGCATTCATAATAAGGTAGATGAATTAACAGCGCAAATAGATCTAAATGGATACGATATAATTGTGATTACGGAGACATGGCTGCAGGGTGACCAAGGCTGGGAGCTGAATAGCCAAGGATATTCGATATTTAGGAAGGACAGGCAAAAAGGAAAAGGAGGTGGGGTGGCATTGTTAGTAAAGGATGAAATCAGAGCAATAGTGAGAAAGGATATTGGCTCAGAAAATCAAGATGTAGAATCAGTCTGGGTGGAGCTAAGAAGCACCAAGGGGCAGAAAACATTGGTGAGAGTTGTCTATAGGCCTCCAAACAGTAGTGGTAATGTAGGGGATGGCATCAAACAGGAAATTAGAGATGCATGTAACAAGGGTACTACAGTAATCATGGGTGACTTTAATCTACATATAGACTGGCCAAACCAAATTAGCAATAATGCGGTGGAGGATGAATTCCTGGAGTGTGTACGAGATGGTTTTATAGACCAGTAAGCTGAGGAGCCAACTAGGGAACAGGCTATCCTAGATTGGGTATTGTGCAATGAGAAGGGGTTAATTAATAATCTTGTCCTTTAGGGAAGAGTGACCATAACATGATAGAATTCTTCATTAAGATTGAAAGTGAAGAAGTCCAATCTGAAACTAGGGTCCTAAATCTAAACAAAGGAAACTACAATGGTATGAGAAGTGAGTTGGCTATGATAGACTGGGGTGCTTCATTTAAAAGCATGATGGTGGATAGGCAATGGCTAACATTTAAGGAACGAATGCATGAATTGCAACAGTTATACATTCCTTTATGGCGCAAAAACACAAAAGGAAAAGCGGCCCAACCAAGGCTAACAAAATCAATTAAGAACAGTATTCGATCCAAAGAGGAGTCATATGAAGTTGCCAGAAAAACTAGCAAGCCTGAGGATTGGGAGCAGTTTAGAGTTCAGCAAAAAAGGACCAAGAGATTGATTCAGAGGGGAAAAATAGAGTCTGAGAGTAAACTTGCAAGGAACATAAAAGTGGATTGTAAAAGCTTCTACAAGTATGTAAAAAGAAAAAGATTAGTGAAGAAAAATGTAGGTCCCTTACAGTCAGAAACGGGAGAATTTATCATGGAGAACAAGGAAATGGCTGAGCAATTAAACAAATACTTTGGTTCTGTCTTCATGGAAGAGGACACAAATAACTTGCCAGAAATGCTCGGGAACCAAGGGTCTAGTGAGAAGGAGGAATTAAAGGAAATTAGTATTAGTAAAAAAAAAAGTGCTGGAGAAATTAATGGGACTGAAAGCCGATAAATCCCTAGGGCCTGATAATCCGCATCCCAGAGTACTAAAAGAGGTAGCCATGGAAATAGTGGATGCATTGGTTGTCATCTTCCAAAATTCTTTAGATTATGGAACAGTTCTTGCAGATTGGAGGGAGGCAAATGTAACCCCACTATTTAAAAAAGGAGGTAGAGAGAAAACAGGGAACTACAGACCGGTTAGCCTAACATCAGTAGTAGGGAAAATGCTAGAGTCTATTATGAAGGATGTGATAACAGGACACTTAGAAAATATCAATGGGATTCGACAAAGTCAACATGGATTTGTGAAAGGGAAATCGTGTTTGACAAACCTACTGGAATTTTTTGAGGATGTAACTGGTAGAATAGATAAGGGAGAAACAGTGGATGTGCTGTATTTGGATTTTCAGAAGGCCTTTAATAAAGTCTCACATAAAAGGTTAGTGTGCAAAATTAAAGCCCATGGGATTGGGGGTAATGTACTGGCATGGATTGAAAATTGGTTAACAGACAGGAAACAGAGAGTAGGAATAAATGGGTTTTTATCGGGGTGGCAGGCGGTGACTAGTGGGGTACCGCAGGGATCAGTGCTTGGGCCCCAGCTATTCACAATATATATCAATGATTTGGATGAGGGAACCAAATGTAATATTTCCAAGTTTGCTGACGACACGAAACTAGGTGGGATTGTGAGTTGTGAGGAGGATGCAAAGAGGCTTCAAGGTGATTTGGACAAGTTGAGTGAGTGGGCAAATACATGGCAGATGCAGTATAATGTGGATAAATGTGAAGTTATCCACTTTGGTAGGAAAAACAGAAAGGCAGAGTATTATTTAAATGGTGATAGATTGGGAAATGTTGATGTACAGAGGGACCTGGGTGTCCTTGTACACCAGTCACTGAAAGCAAACATTCAGGTGCAGCAAGCAGTTAGAAAGGCAAATGGTATGTTGGCCTTCATTGCAAGAGGATTTGAGTACAGGAGCAAGGATGTCTTACTACAGTTATACAGGGCCTTGGTGAGACCACACCTGGAGTAGTGTGTGCAGTTTTGGTCTCCTTATCTAAGGAAGATATACTTGCCATAGAGGGAGTGCAGCGAAGGTTCACCAGACTGATTCCTGGGATGGCAGGACTGTCGTATGAGGAGAGATTGGGTCGACTTGGCCTGTATTCACTCGAGTTTAGAAGAATGAGAGGGGATCTCATTGAAACGTATAAAATTCTGACAGGGCTAGACAGACTGGATGCAGGGAGGATGTTTCCCCTGACTGGGGTGTCTAGAATGAGGGGTCACAGTCTCAGGATACGGGGTAGGACATTTAAGACTGAGATGAGGAGAAATTTCTTCACTCAGAGGGTGGTGAACCTGTGGAATTCTCTACCACAGAAGGCTGTGGAGGCCAAGTCACTGAATATATTTAAGAAGGAGGTCGATAGATTTCTAGACACAAGAGTCATCAAGGGGTATGGGGAGAGAGCGGGAATATGGTATTGAGACAGGATCAGCCATAATCATATTGAATGGCGGAGCAGGTTTGAAGGGCCAAATGGCCTACTCCTGCTCCTATTTTTCTATGTTTGTAAGTGAATAGTGTAGATGCATTTAAGGGGAGGCTACATAGGCATGTGAGGGAGAAGGGAATAGAGGGTTATGCTGATTGTGTTATAGAGTCATAATGGCACAGAAGGAGGCCATTCGGCCCATTGAGTCCGTGACGGCTCTCTGTAGAGCAATCCAGTCAGTCCCGTTCCCCCGCTCTATCCCCGTAACCCTGCAAGTTTATTTCCCTCAAGTGCCTATCCAGTCTCCCATTGTAAACATTGAGTGTCTCCGCTTCCACCACTTCCGTTGGCAGCAAGTTCCAGGTCCTCACCACTCACTGCGTAAAAAAGCTTTTCCTCACATCCCCCCTGTAGCCTATCCAAACCCGACATAAACTTGTACACCTCTATCAAATCACCCCTCAACTTCTTTTGCTCTAATGAAAACAAATTCAGCTTCTCCAACCTGTCCTTGTAGCTAAGATCCCCCATCCTCGGAACCATTCTGGTAAATTTCCTCCGCACCCTCTCAAGTGCCTTCACATCCTTCCTAAAGTGTGGTGACCAGAACTGGATGCAATACTCCAGTTGTGGCCTAACCAGCACTTTTTATAAAGGTTTAGCATAACTTCTCTACTTTTGTACTTAATACCTCTATTTATGAAGCCCAAAATCCCATATGCTTTGTTAACCACTCTCTCAATATGTCCTGCCACCTTCAGGGACCTATGCACATTAACTCCCAGGTCCCTCTGTCCCTGCACACTCTGTAAAACTGTGCCATTAAGTGTATCTTGCTTCTCCCTGTTCCTTCTGCCAAAATGCATCACCTCACACTTCTCTGTATTAAATTCCATCTGCCACTTGTTTGCCCATTCTGTTATGTCCTGTTGCAGTCGATTGGTATCATCATCATCACTGTTTGCCACACCCCCAAGTTTGGTGTCATCGGCAAATTTAGAAATTCTACTCTGTATTCCAATATCCAGGTCATTTATTTATATATATATATATATATATTATATATACTCCAGTCTGAAAAACAGCCATTTACCACAACTCGCTGTTTTCTGTCCTTAAGCCAATTCCTTATCCAAGCTGCCATTGACCCACCTATTCCATGAGCCTGAATTTTGTTAACTAGCCTTCTATGTGATACTTTATCAAACGCCTTCCTAAAATCCATGTAGACAACATCCATTGCATTCCCTTCATCAATCCTCTCTGTTACTTTATCAAAAAATTAATTAGATTAGTCAAACACAATCCGTGTTGGCTCTCCTTAATTAGCTTAAACATAGAAACATAGACTCTAGGAGCAGGAGTAGGCCATTCGGCCCGTCGAGCCTGCTCCACCATTCAATACGATCATGGCTGATCATCCAAATCCAGTACCCTGTCCCTGCTTTAATCCCCACAGTACACATATCCCACCCTACCCCCGTAACCCCACGTATTTAATTCCCCCTAACATATCCCATCCTATCCCCATAACCCCACATATTTAATCCCCCCCTAACACTAAGGGTCAATTTATCATAGCCAAATCAACCTAACCCGCACATTTTTGGACTGTGGGAGGAAACCGGAGCACCCGGAGGAAACCCACGCAGACACGGGGAGAATGTGTAAACTCCACACAGACAGTCACCCGAGGTCAGATTCGAACCCGGGTCCCTGGCGCTGTGAGGCACCAGTGCTAACCACTATGCCACCGTGTTGCCCAAACCTCTCCAAGTGCCCGTTCATTTTTTCCTTGATTATTGTTTCTAAAACTTTACCCACCACTGATGTTAAACTGACCGGCCTGTAGTTACTAGGATTGTCCTTACACCCTTTCTTGAACAATGGTGTCACAGTTGCCACTTTCCAATCCTCAGGCACCTCCCCTGCATCTAGAGAAGATTGGAAAATTATGGCAAGCCCTTCTGCTATCTCCTCCCCCAATTCCCTTAGCAACCTGGGATGCAATCCATCTGGACCAGGTGCCATATCCACTTTAAGCATACCCAGCCTTTCTAGTATATCCTGTCTATCAGTTTTCACCCCTTCCATTGCTTCTACCTTTTCCACTTCTACCGATATTTTGTCAGCATCCACCTCCTTAGTAAACACCGATACAAAGTACTCATTGATTATTCTAGCTTTGCCCTGCGCCTCTAAGCATATATCACCTTCTTTCTCCCTAATAGGCCCCACCCTGCCTCTTACTACCCACTTACTGTTTACATGCCAGTAGAAGATTTTTGGGTTCCCTTTTATGTTAACCGCCATTGTACTCATTCTCTTTTTGCCAATCTTATTTTCATCTTCACTTCTCCTCTCAACTTATTGTATTTGGTCTGGTTCTCTCTGGAAGAATTCACCGGACATTCATCATACACCCTCTTTTTTTGTTTCATCATCTTCTCTATCTCCCTCATCATCCAAGGAGCCCTTGCTTTGGCTCCCTTACCCTTCCCTCTTGTTGGAATGTACCTAGCCTATACTTGGAACATCTCCTCCTTAAAGTCACCCATTGTTCTGTTACAGGTTTTCCTGTCAGTCTTTGGTTCCATTTTACCCTGGCTAGGTCCTTTCGCATCCCATTGAAGTTAGCCCTATTCCAGTTTAGAAGTTCCACTCTAGATTGTTCCTTGCTCCTCTCCATTGCTAATCTAAATCTTATGATACAATGATCACTCATACCCAAGTGTTCTCCCACGTAAGAACATAAGAAATAGGAGCAGGAGTAGGCCATTCGGCCCTTTGAGCCTGCTCCACCATTCAATAAGATCATGGCTGATCCTCTGCCTCAACTCCATTCACCAGCCCTATCACCATATCCCTTGATGCCTTTACTAGTCAGAAATCTATCGACTTCTGTTTTGAATATACCCAATGACTGAGCCTCCACAGCCCTCTGGGGTAGAGAATTCCAAAGATTCACCACCCTCTGTGTGAAGAAATTTCTTCTCATCTCAGTCCTGAATGGCCTACCCTTTATCCTGAGGCTGTGGCCCCTGGTTCTAGACTCCCCAGTCAAGGGAAACATTCTCCCAGCATCCACCCAATCAAGCCCTGTAATCATTTTGTATGCTTCAATGAGATCCCCTCTCATTCTTCTGAATTCAAGAGAATACAGGCCTAGTTTACGCAATCTCACAGACACTTGATCGACCTGGCCCACCTCATTCCCCAGCATCAGATCCAGCAATGCCTCCTTCCTAGTTGGGCCAAGAACATACTGGTCATGGAAGTTCTCCTGAACACATTTCAGTAATTCCTCCCCCCCTCTTTCCCTTTACCCTAGCATTATCCCAATCGATATTTGGGTAATTAAAGTCCCTCAATATCACCACTCTATAGCTCTTGTATATCTCTGCGATTTCCCTGCAGATTTGCTGCTCTACCTCCCTCTCACTATTTGGAGGCCTGTAGAATACCCCCAATTGCGTGATCATACCCTTTTTGCTCAACTCTAACCATATGAATTCTGTCCTTGTTCCCTCAAGAACATCCTCCCTTTCCAACACTACAATGTCTTGCTTGCACTGCCACCCCACCTCCCTTTTTTCCTTCCCTATCTTTTCTGAACACCTTGTACCCTCGAATATTAAGTGCCCAGTCCTCACCGTTTTTAAGCCACGTTTCCGTTATTGCCACAACATCATGTTGCCACACGGCTAATTGTGCTTGTAGCTCACCAACCTTATTCACCACACTTTGTGCATTTACGTACATGCATTCTAAACCCATTTTTGAATTTTTCATAGTCTTTCTTAGTCTGCTCCTATCTAATATGGTACTACTTCCGCCTCCAGCACTACCTTCCCCTCCAGTACAATCCAACACACTCACTCTTCCATGCACCCCATTCCTCCCCTCCACTCCTACATGCTGGTGCCCATCCCCCTGCCAAGCTCGTTTAAACCCTCCCCAACAACACTAGCAAACCTCCCCGCGAGAATATTGGTCCCGGCTCTGTTGAGGTGTAACCCGTCCGGCTTGTACAGGTCCCACCTTCCCCACAAATGGTCCCAATGCCTCAGGAATCTAAAGCCCTCCCTCCTGCACCATCTCTCCAGCCATGCATTCATCTGTTCTATCCTCCTATTCCTGTACTCACTAGCACGTGACACCGGGAGTAATCCGGAGATTACTACCTTTGAGGTCCTGCTTTTTAATCTCTCTCCTAGCTCCCTATAGTCAGCCTGCAGGACCTCATCCATCTTTCTGCCTATGCCGTTGGTACCGATATGGACAACGACCTCTGGCTGTTCACCCTTCCCCCTCAGAGTGTCCTGCAGCTGCTCAGTGACATCTTTGACCCTGGCACCAGGGAGGCAACATAACATCCTGGAGTCACGTCTGCATCCACAGAAACGCCTATCTGTTCCCCTAACCAATGAATCCCCGATCACTATTGCTCTTCCACTCTTCTTCCTCCCCCACCGTGCAGCTGAGCCACCCGTTGGTGCCGTGGCCTTGGCTCTGGCTGCTCTCCCCAGAGGAGCCATCACCCTCACCAGTTTCCAGAACTGTGAACCGGTTAGCGAGCGAGATGCACTCTGGGGATTCCTGCCCTACCTGCCTGGTCTTCCTTGTCTGTCTGGTGGTCACCCATTCCCTCTCTGCCTGCACATTCTGAGGCTGCGGGGTGACCACTTCTCGAAACGTGCTTTCCAAGTATTTCTCAGCGTTGCGGATGCACTGTAGTGACTCCAGCTGCCGTTCAAGCTCCGAAACCCGGAGCTCGAGCTGCTGCAGTTGGCGACACTTCATGCACATGTGGTTGTCCAGGCTGCAAGAAGCGTCCAGGATATCCCACATGGCACAGGATGTGCAAATCACGGGACTGAGCTGCCCTGCCATGCCTCTATTATAGACTATGGAGGTAATTTAGCAGAAATAAACTTAACAAGAAACACTCAACAGCTACCTTCCAATCAGAACCTCCCTCTATTAGATAAGCTATAAACTACTTCGGAGAAATATACTGAAAACAGAACAAAAATGTGTCGCTTGCCGACTGTCTCCTTCGCAGGTAGACTGCTCGCTCAGACTGTTAAATGAGGAAAGATGGGAGGAGGCTCAAGTGGAGCATAAACGTCGGCATGGACTGGTTGGGCCAAATGGCCTGTTTCTGTGCTGTATATCCTTTGTAATTCTATGTAATCCTATGTAATAGTGCTTTATCATTTCCATTGGATGTCCCATAGTGCTTCACATTCAATGAATCACATTTTAAGTGTAGTCAATGTTATGTAGGCAAACACAGCAGCCTACTGCGCTTGGTGGTGTTGGCTGAGGGGGGAATGTTGGCCAGGACACCGGGAGAGCTCCATGCTTTTCAACTAGTGCCATCAAATCTTTCACATCCACCTGAACAGGCAGACAGGCCTTGGTTTAACATCTCAACTGAGAGACAGCACCTCTGACAGTGCAGCACTCCTTCAGTACTGCACTGGAGTGTCAGCCTGGATAATGGGCCCACGTCTCTAGAGTTGGTCTTTATTGGGTTCTCCGAGTTGTCAGGATAATGTTGCCGTGCATTAAAAGGTGCTACTGTCATACAATTAAAAGGCTTTAGAAATATACATTTGGAACAGTTGTTAGGTGAGTGACCTAAGTCACCACACCTCAGAATGGATAGAAGAAACCAAGGGGGAGAAATTCAGTATCGCCCCATTTGGGGCGCAATTATCGGCCGGGCGTAAAGATTAGCGCCTGGCGCTAATTATTGCCTCCGACTGCAAACTTGACTTTTATCGCCCCTGGAGGTGATTGGAGCGCTAAATCAGGCGCTTCACACCTGTCTTAAGGCGCAAAGGCCGAGGTGCGAGGCGCTACCTCAGAGCGCTGGCAAAGCTCATGTGATGTCAGTCAGCAATTAAACACACACACAATGGCCCCGGCCAGTTCTTAAAGGGGAGGGTTGATCTTGCTTTCCATCCACATCCTGCTCATTGCAGCCTTGAATCTCGGCCTGGAGAGACCTGTACATCAAATCTGCTGGAAAGAACAATGGAGAGAACCAGGGAAAGAGCTCAGAGTGCAGCCCCCACAGTCGCTTCTAAATCGATACAAGGAAGGGCAAATCAAAATGAACCTGCAAAGTGCTGCTCAGTACCCAAAACTCCTTCACACAGCGTTGAATCTCTCCAGAAGTCTCTCTCTCTCTCTCTCAGAATGCGTGGTTCAAAAATGTCACCAACAATAAAAGGCAGGAAGCGGTCACCTTTACATAGTGCTCCCCCGGTCCCTTCTTGACTGCAAAACGCTCCCCTCAACCTGTCGTTGCTAGCGGCAGGCGGTAAGGCAGGGGGCGCCACTCAATATCCGCTCCGGGGCACTACCGGGGCGTTGCGCACTCGACTGACGTCACGATCTGCCGGCGCAGGAGATCGTGGCGGTAGTGTTTAGCGCCGCCGCAAAATGTCTAGTTAATTTCACGAGCGGCGCAAACATCGCCGCGCCCGGGCGCTAGTTGCTTTGCGCCCCATTAGCGCCCTCTTAAGGCGCTAACGGGAGGCGCAACCAACTGAATTTTCCCTCCCAAGTATGCTTCAAATAAACGGGAGCATATTAAAAGGTATTGCTCCTAACTTTACCCACATTCATGTTTCTTCTTTGGAGCTGATTGAAATAAACATTTTGTTGGGCCTGTAAAACAATATTGTACATATGGAAAACTCTAAAGATTTCAGATGGATCCTGTTCATCGTAAGCTGTGCAAGTGAGGAGTGTTTGAAGCTCTGTATTCAGTAGAAATATGAATGGAATAATGGCTTACTTGACTAGGATTCTTGGCATAACAGGAGCAGTGGGTTTGAGGCTGTGTGAAGAGTGGGTCCTTTCATCCCTTT
This sequence comes from Squalus acanthias, assembly GCA_030390025.1. Lineage (NCBI taxonomy): Eukaryota > Metazoa > Chordata > Chondrichthyes > Squaliformes > Squalidae > Squalus > Squalus acanthias. Next base: position 126,800,568 of record CM059430.1, read on the forward strand.
AGTGCAGAACATGCATTCAGGCATATTTTAAGAATCTTTTTGTGCTGAATCTGAAATTGAGCATGCTTTGCATTTTAAATTTTGTTTATCTATGAATTCAGTGGCTGCCAAAGTTATTTCTGCTTAAAAAAACAGAAGCTGGGGACTGCTAATCTCTTTTCAGCACAATTTTTTTGGATTATTCCACTGAGCAGAGCTTGTGAAGAGGGTAGCACACAATGTTCTAAAGCTTTCTGGAAGGAATTTGGTAGTGATGAGCAGATGAGATGGCATATTGAACCAGTCGGTTTTAACCAGTTATAAAACAGGCACATTGTCACATTTGGAATGTGTACATGTTGCATATTGAAGTGTTTTCATATTTCAGAATTCATCTGAATTTACCATATTCAATATATGTTTGATGTTCCTTTCTCAGAACTTGGACAAGTGCAAATATCCTAAGTTGGGACCAATGTTAGTGAATTGATGGCTTTGAGGAGTTAGTTCAATATTTAGTGGTGTTTTCTGCGTGTGATATTGAGTTGGGATTTGTGGCATTTCAGGATGGTCTCTGAAACATTGGAATATCAAGATAGGATGGACTTGGAGAGAAAGCGATATCAGAGGAGTGTACTGCAGAATGAGGCCATGAGAGGAAAAAAGAATGTAAATTGGAAGAGGAACATTGGGTGTTTAAGATTAAGTGTCTAACTTTTTTTTACTTTTGTTCCTGGAATGTGAACATCTGTGGTAAAGCCACTTTTATTGCCCATCCCTAGTTGCTCTGAGAAGGTGCTGATGAAAATGTTGAAGATTTGATTAGAAACCATAAAGGTCATTGTTACAATATGAGCTGTTCCACTGCAACCTTTCATGTGTTCAGGGCGAGATTATAGGTTCCAGACACAGCGTGGCCTGCTTTGAACCCAAGGCTGCACCTTTATTCTCTGAGGATGGGTTAGCAAAGTCCAGGTCGAACAGTTAACTGCAAATTGCAGTAGATCACTCACTGGAGAATCCATGGGATGCCCAGCATTCTCTCTCATCTTTAGAAGATGGGAAAATAGTGCAGCAATACACCACTCTTGGTGTACTACTGGTTTGTATTTTGCGGGGAATGGTGGGGTTCGGGGTTGTTTTCCATCATGTTTACAGTGTGTAACTCATACTTCCCCCTACTACCACTAAAATAGTTTTTGCACTTTAATAGAAAAAGGGATAGGAACAAGGGTAAGCACTTTTAAGCATGTGATTTGAAATGGCAGAAGTGGAGGAGGGCGAGAGGGACTTTATTAATTCTCGGGATGTGGGTGTCATTGGTATGGCCTTCATCCCTAGTTGCCCTGAACTGAGTGGCTTGCTAGGCCACTTGGGCATTGTAGGCCTGGAGTCAAATAGGCTGACTGGGTAAGAATGGCAGGTTTCCTTCCCTAAAAGGCAGTAGTGAACCAGTTGGGGTTTTTATGACCATCCAACAGCTTCATGGTCACTTACTGATGCCAGCTTTTTATGTCCAGATTTCTTTCAATCAATTCACATTTTGAAACTGCCCATGGTGAGATTTAAACATAAGTCCTCATTACTAGTCCTGTAGCATCCACTACACCACTGTACCCCAGCAACTGGAAACACACAGGTCTGTTGGCATTAGCAGGAACAAAACTGCTACTGTTCCAGGCATCTATTTGTGAAGCGGATAGCACTTCTATAATCCTGTCCTGTACATCAGATTAATTACAGTGTGGCTAGCTGTAAAGGACTGCCCCAGAGAGCTGTGGAGGCTGGGACATTGAATATATTTAAGGTGGAGATAGACAGATTTTTGAATGGTAAGGGAGTGAAGGGTTATGGAGAGCGGGCAGGGAAGTGGAGTTGAGGCCAAGATCAGATCAGCCATGATCTTATTGAATGGCGGAATAGGCTCGAGGGGCCAAATGACCTACTCCTGCTCAGATTTCTTATGTTCTTATGTGACATTTTAATGATCTATGTACCTGGAACCCCAAGTCCCTTTGGACCTCCACTGTTTTTAGCTTTTCACCATTTAGAAAGTACCCTGCTCTATCCTTTTTAGGTCTAAAGTGGATGACCTCACATTTGCCTACATTGAAATCCATTTTCCACAGTTTCGCCCATTCACTTAATCTGTCGATATCCCTTTGTAATTTTATGCTTTCATCTACACTGCCTACAATGCCGCCTATCTTTGTGTCATCGGCAAATTTGGATATATGACTTTCTATGCCATCATCTAAGTTGTTAGTAAATAATGTGAATAGTTGAGGCCCCAACACAGATCCTTGCAGGACACCATTAGTCACATCCTGCCAATTAGAGTACCTGCCCATTATCCCTACTCTCTGTCTCCTGCCACTCAGCTAATTTCCTAACCAGGTCAATAATTTGCCCTCAATTCCATGGGCTTCTACCTTAGTTAACAGTTTCTTATGAGGGACTTTATCAAATGCCTTCTGGAAGTCCATATAAATAACATCCATAGACATTCACCTGTCCACTACTTTAGTCACCTCCTCAAAAAATTCAATCGGGTTTATCAGGCATGACCTTCCTTTCACAAATCCATGCTGGCTCGCTCTGATAACTGAAAATTTGTGAGGTGTTCAGTCACCCTATCCTTAATTATAGACTCTAGCAATTTCCTGAGAATAGATGTTAGGCTAACTGGTCTATAATTCCCTGGTTTTCCTCTCTTGCCATTCTTAAATAGCGGAGTGACATGTGCAATTTTCCAACCTAAAGGAACGGTTCCTGAATCGAGAGAACTTTGGAAGATTATTGTTGGGGCATCTGCAATGTGCTCACCTACTTCCTTTAAAACCCTGGGATGGAAACCATCTGGTCCTGGGGATTTGTCACTCTTTAGTGTCATTATTTAGTGCCAAAAAAGTGTTGAGAGCGTGAGAGGCTGATTTAAAAAGAGCGCCGATAGCGGGAGCAGCTGATTTAAAAAGAGCCGAGAGCGGGAGAGGCTGATTTAAAAAGAGCCGAGAGCGTGAGAGGCTGATTTAAAAAGAGCCGATAGCGGGAGAGACTGATTTAAAAAGAGTGCCGAGAGCGGGCGCAGCTGATTTAAAAAGAGTGCCGAGAGTGGGAGAGACTGATTTAAAAAGAGTGCCGAGAGCGGGAGCAGCTGATTTAAAAAGAGCCGAGAGCGGGAGAGGCTGATTTAAACAGAGCCGAGAGCGGGAGCAGCTGATTTAAAAAGAGCCGAGAGCGGGAGAGACTGATTTAAACAGAGCCGAGAGCGGGAGAGGCTGATTTAAAAAGAGTGCCGAGAGCGGGAGAGGCTGATTTAAAAAGAACCGAGAGCGGGAGAGACTGATTTAAACAGAGCCGAGAGCGGGAGAGGCTGATTTAAACAGAGCCGAGAGCGGGAGAGGCTGATTTAAACAGAGCCGAGAGCGGGAGAGGCTGATTTAAACAGAGCCGAGAGCGGGAGAGGCTGATTTAAACAGAGCCGAGAGCGGGAGAGGCTGATTTAAACAGAGCCGAGAGCGGGAGAGGCTGATTTAAACAGAGCCGAGAGCGGGAGAGGCTGATTTAAACAGATCCGAGAGCGGGAGAGGCTGATTTAAACAGAGCCGAGAGCGGGAGAGGCTGATTTAAACAGAGCCGAGAGCGGGAGACGCTGATTTAAACAGAGCCGAGAGCGAGAGAGGCTGATTTAAACAGAGCTCCGAGAGCGAGAGAGGCTGATTTAAACAGAGCTCCGAGAGCGGGAGAGGCTGATTTAAACAGAGCCGAGAGCGGGAGAGGCTGATTTAAACAGAGCGCCGAGAGCGGGAGAGGCTGATTTAAACAGAGCCGAGAGCGGGAGAGGCTGATTTCAAAAGAGCCGAGAGCGGGAGCAGCTGATTTAAACAGAGCCGAGAGCGGGAGAGACTGATTTAAACAGAGCCGAGAGTGGGAGAGGCTGATTTAAAAAGAGCCGAGAGCGGGAGAGTCTGATTTAAACAGAGCCGAGAGTGGGAGAGGCTGATTGAAACAGAGCTCCGAGAGCGGGAGAGGCTGATTTAAACAGAGCGCCGAGAGCGGGAGAGGCTGATTTAAACAGAGCGCCGAGAGCGGGAGAGGCTGATTTAAAAGGAGCCGAGAGTGGGAGAGACTGATTTAAAAGGAGCCGAGAGTGGGAGAGACTGATTTAAAAAGAGTCGAGAGCGGGAGAGGCTGATTTAAAAAGAGTCGAGAGCGGGAGAGGCTGATTTAAAAAGAGTCGAGAGCGGGAGAGGCTGATTTAAAAAGAGTCGAGAGCGGGAGAGGCTGATTTAAAAAGAGCCGAGAGCGGGAGAGGCTGATTTAAACAGAGCCGAGAGCGGGAGAGGCTGATTTAAACAGAGCCGAGAGCGGGAGAGGCTGATTTAAACAGAGCCGAGAGCGGGAGAGGCTGATTTAAACAGAGCTCCGAGAGCGGGAGAGGCTGATTTAAACAGAGCCGAGAGTGGGAGAGACTGATTTAAACAGAGCCGAGAGCGGGAGAGGCTGATTTAAACAGAGCCGAGAGCGGGAGAGGCTGATTTAAACAGAGCCGAGAGCGGGAGAGGCTGATTTAAACAGAGCCGAGAGCAGGAGAGGCTGATTTAAACAGAGCCGAGAGCGGGAGAGGCTGATTTAAACAGAGCCGAGAGCGGGAGAGGCTGATTTAAACAGAGCCGAGAGCGGGAGAGGCTGATTTAAACAGAGCAGAGAGCGGGAGAGGCTGATTTAAACAGAGCCGAGAGCGGGAGCTGTTGCCTGCTGAGCGAACGGATCTGTGAAAGGGGGAAAAAAAATCAAAGTGTGACATCACAGGAAAGCAGGTAAGTGATTCGTTGGTGAGTACTTATCTTTTTTTTTCTCTTTTTCTCTAAACTAGGGCATTGGTTTAAATTAAGAGCCATGATTTTAGATTAAAAACTATACATAGATAATTAAGTGATATTCCAAACTTGAAAACCTAATTAGATAAATAAAATACAATAGAGATGGCAGGGCAGGTGATGTGTTGCATCTGTAGAATGTGGGAGCTGGTGGACACCAGTGTGATCCACAGTGACCACATGTGCAGTAAGTGTCTGCAGCTCGAGGAACTTCGGCTCAGAGTTGATGAGCTGGAGTCTGAGCTTCGGACACTGCGATGCATCAGGGAGGGGGAGAGTTGCCTGGACACTTTGATCCAGGAGGCAGTGACACCCCTTAGGATAAATACTTCAAATTTGGTCCGTAGTCAGTGACAGGAGGGTGTGACTGCGAGTGAGGTTGGTATGGGGATCCAGAAGGTAGCATTGGAGGAGCCTCGGCCCTTGCACTTGTCCAAAAGTGGGGGGGCAATCAGGTGAGTGGAAATTTAGAAACCTAAAGAGAAAGGTCAAGGCAATAGAGCAGTGTAGCAATTTGGGTAAAAGTAAGCAGAGTGTGACAGGACGGAACAGAGAGTTTAACGGTAGCAGTGCAGCAGAGAATAAGGTCAAAGCAGGGAATAATGGTAAAAAATTTAAATTAAAGGCTCTTTATCTGAATGCATGAAGCATTTGTAACAAGATAGATGAACTAATAGCACATAGAGATAAATGGGTTTGATCTAATAGCCATTTCAGAGATGTGGTTGCAAGGTGGCCAAGGTTGGGAACTAAATGTTCCAGGGTACTTGATGTTTTGAAAAGAGAGGCAGAATGGAAAAGGAGGGGGAATAGCCCTGATAATAAAGGATGACATAAGGACAGTAGCGAGAAAGGATCTCTGTTCGGAAGATCAGGAAGTAGAATCAGTATGGGTGGAGATAAGGAATAACAAGGGGCAGAAAACACTGGTAGGAGTAGTATATAGGCCCCCTAACAGTAGCTATACCGTTGGACAGAATATTAATCAAGAAATAGGAGGAGCTTGCAACAAAGGTGATGCAATAATCTTAGGGGACTTTAATCTTCATATAGACTGGACAAATTAAATTGGCAAAGGTAGTCTGGAGGACGAGTTCATGGAATGCATTCGGGATAGTTTCCTAGAACAATATGTTATGGAACCAACCAGGGAACAGGCTATTTTAGATCTTGTATTGTGTAATGAGACAGGGTTAATTAGCAATCTCATAGTAAAGGATCCTCTGGGGCAGAGTGATCATATGATAGGCACCTCAAAATTAAGGTGAAATTCTAAGTCCGAAACTAGAGTCTTAAACTTAAATAAAGCCAATTACATAGGTATGAGGGGCAAGTTGGCTAAGATAGATTGGAAAAATAGATTAAAAGGTATGGTGGTAGATAAGCAGTGGCTAGCATTTAAAGAAATATTTCATAATTCTCAACAAAAATACATTCCATTGAGAAACAAAAACTCCATGGGAAAAATGATCCAACCGTGGCTAACTAAAGAAGTTAAGGATAGCATTAGATTGAAAGAAGAAGCTTATAATGTTGCAAAGAATAATAGTAAGCCTAAGGATTGGGAGAGTTTCAGAAACCAGCAAAGGTTGAACAAAACATTGATAAAAAGGGGAAAAAATAGAATATGAGAGAAAACTAGCAAGAAATATAAAAGCAGATTGTAAGAGCTTCAAAAATATGTAAAAAGGACGAGAGTAGCAAAAGTAAAAGTTGGTCCCTTAGAGGCTGAGACAGGAGAAATTATTATGGGGAATAAGGAAATGGCAGAAACGTTAAACAAATATTTTGTATGTCTTCACAGTAGAAGACACAAAAAGCATACCAAAAATGGTGGGGAACCAAGGGTCTAATGAGGGTGAGGAACTTAATGTAATTAATATAAGAAGAGAAAAAGTACTAGAGAAACTAATGGGACTAAAAGCCAACAAATCCACTGGACCTGACGGCCTACATCTTAGGTTTCTAAAAGAGGTGGCTGAAGAGATAGTGGATGCATTGGTTTTGATCTTCCAAAATTCTAGATTCTAGAATGGTCCCAGCGGATTGGAAGGTCGCAAATGTAACACCGCTATTCAAGAAAGGAGGGAAGAGAAAAAACAGGTACCTACAGGCCAGTTAGCCTGACATCAGTCGTCGGGAAAATGCTGGAATTCATTGTTAAGGAAGTGGTATCAAGTCATTTAGAAAATCATAACATGATTAAGCAGAGTCAACATGGTTTTATAAAAGGGAAATAGTGTTTGACAAATTTATTAGCGTTTTTTGAGGATGTAACTAGCAGGGTAGATAAAGGGGAACCAGTAGATGTAGTATATTTGGATTTCCAAAAGGCATTTGATAAGGTGCCACATAAAAAGGTTATTACACAAGATTAGGGCTCATGGGGTTGGGGGTAGGGTTGCAAAGGGGTGGAAAGTTTCCGGTAAATTTCCAGAAATTTTCCACGGGAAGTTTAGCTTGGGAATTTTGCCCAAAAAAGCACATACTAGCATAATATTGGTTTTTTTTTTGTCTTTCTTTTTTTTCCCCACAGGTCCTCTCTTAAAATTACTAACAGAGATGGAATCTTAATTATTAAGGAATTTCTTAATCAATATATGTTTATCTTCTTACTTGACTTGTTTTAATAATTACAAGTTTTGTGTGTGACTGTGAACAAATGTGTCCTGATTGGTTGGATGAGTGGATGAGCAATTAGCTCCCTCTATTGGTGATGTAGCGTCGTGCGTGCACAGGTCATGCTTCCATCACATGGAGCATCAGGAAAAATTTACTCACCCTGGCCTGTTGCAATCGTGCTGATCGACCGCAGTTCGACACAGAGACGAATGCCCTTTATTTCTCTGCATAGAACAATGCCACGTTTACCGTCGGATGTGTGGAAGCATTTTACCCCAGGCATTAAAGATGGAAAGACTGTGTACATGTGCAAACACTGTACAAAGCCATATGTAAAGAATGCCACAAAGATGCAGCAGCATTTATCCAAATGCAACAACTTCACTCAAAGCTCACAGCAGTCAGCCCAGAGTTCCTCTGCTTCCATTCAAGAAGATGATGGTTCACATTCAGCATCAGGCTCCTTATCATCAGCAACTCCTGGCCCACTTGGAAGGTTCTTTGATACAATGGATAACCATAGCCAGAAGAATGCAGATGAGTTCCTTGCTCGAGCTGTATATGCGACAGGCTCACCCCTCATGCTCACAGCCAATGTGTACTGGAAGAGATTTTTCAATGTTATTCGCCCTGCATACTGTCCTCCCACCAGACATGCTTTGTCTACTTATTTGCTGGAGGCTGAGTATAACAGAGTCCAAGGAAAGCTCAGAGAAACAATAGAGATGGCAGACTGTGTTGCAGTTATCTCAGGTGGGTGGTCAAATGTACGAGGGGAGGGCATCATAAACTACATCGTCTCCACTCCTCTCCCAGTGTTCTTCAAGAGCACAGACACGAAGGACAACAGACACACAGGTACATACATTGCTGATGAGCTGAAAGCGGTCATCAACGATCTTGGATCACAAAAGGTCTTTGTAGTAGTTACTGACAATGCTGCGAATATGAAGGCTGCTTGGGCTCAAGTGGAGGAGGCCTACCCTCATATTAAATCTATTGGGTGCGCAGCTCATGGGCTCAACCTGCTCCTGAAGGACATCATGGGTTTGAGAACCATGGAAACACTGTACAAGAGAGCCAAGCAAGTTGTTAAGTATGTCAGGGGAAAACAGGTAGTTGCAGCAACCTACAACTCCAAGCAAACAACAAAGAACAAGAACACCACACTGAAGCTGCCCAGCAACACTAGATGGGGTGGCGTTGTCATAATGTACAACAGCCTTCTGGAGGGTAAGGAGTCGCTGCAAGAAATGGCAATATCCTAGTCTGGGGATATGGAAACCACCATCAAGAAAATACTGCTGGATGATGTGTTTTGGGAGAGAGTGGTTAGCAGCCTTAAACTACTCTCACCAGTAGCATCTGCAATTGCTCAGATTGAAGGAGATGACACTGTCTTGTCAGATGTTCTCAGGCTTTTTGCTGATTTAAAAGAACAAATCAGCATTGCCCTACCCACATCCCTACTGCTCAAAGCAGAGGAGAAGGCAATTGTTCAATTCATACAGATGCATCAAGAATTTTGTGTCAAGCCGATTCATGCTGCAGCATACATGCTGGACGACCAATACTTTCTGGAGAACAGATCAACAGCGCTTACAGTGTGATTGCTACCCTCACGTCACCTCAATCTGGACGTGGGCAAAGTTCTGGGAAGTCTGGCAAAGTTCTCTACCAAGCAAGGTCTTTGGAATGGGGACAGGATATGGGAATCATGCAAGCATATCAGTGCACATACCTGGTGGAAGGGACTTTGTGCATCTGAGGCCCTGTCACCCATTGCATCGGTAATACTCCAAATCCCACCTTCATCAGCGGCCTCTGAACGAAACTGGTCACTTTTTGGGAATACGCATACAAAGGTGCGCAACAGGTTGACTAACAAGAGAGTGGAGAAACTGGTGGCTATCCGGGCGAACCTACAACTTCTTGAGTCAGATACAGAAGTGTCCACCACACAGCTAGACAGTGACAGAGGAGGAAATGGACACGTCAGAGCCAGAGTCAGAGAATCAGGAGGAGCAATGATGAGTAGAAGACTCAGAAGACTCAAAGGGACAAAATAAGAACAAATTACAGGCTAAATAAGCTGACGCTCTTTTTATTTTATTTTAGATAGGTCTTTTTTGTGGGGGTTCAATAAAGTTCAAAATTATAACCTAAATAAAGTTTTGAAAGCCTGTTTTTATTTGTATGGAACAGTATGTCTATTTTGATGACAAAGATAATATAAGGGTCAGAGACAAAAACCATCAGTGTGAAAAAAAACCTCAAAATTCCCATAAATTCCCAAAATTCCCATAAATTCCCGAAAATTCCCATGGAAAGTTTCCTCTTTTAAAAATTCCCGGAATTTTGCAACCCTAGTTGGGGGTAATATAATAGCATGGATAGAGGATTGCTCATGGACAGAAAACAGAGAGTTGGGATAAAGAAATCTTTTTCAGGTTGGCAGGCTGTAACTAGTGGGATGCTACAAGGATCAGTTTTGGGGCCTCAGCTATTTACAATCTATATTAATGATCTAGATGAAGGGTATGAGTGTAATGTATCCAAGTTTGCTGATAATACAAAACTAGGTGGGCCAGTAAGCTATGAGGATAACACAAAGAGTCTGCAAAGGGATATAGATCAACTAAGTGAGTGGGCAGTAAGGTGGCAGATGGAGTATAATGAAGGGAAATGTGAGTTTATTCACTTTGGAAGGAAGAATAGAAAAACAGAATATTTTTTAAATGGTGAGAAACTTTCAAATGTTGGTGTTCAGAGAGATTTGGGTGTCCTCGTGCAAGAAACACAGAAAGCTAGCATGCAGGTACAGCAAGCAATAAGAAAGGCAAATGGCATGTTGGCCTTTATTGCAAAGGTGTTGGAGTATAAGAGTAAGGAAGTCTTGCTAAAATTGTGCAGGGCCTTGGTGAGACCACACCTGGAGTACTGTGCACAGTTTTGGTCTCCTTATCCAAGGAAGGTTATACTTGCCTTGGAGGTGGTGCAACAAAGGTTCACTAGATTGATTCCTGGGATGAGAGGGCTGTCCTATGATGAGAGATTGTGTAGAATGGGCCTATACTCTCTGGAGTTTAGATGAATGAGAGGTGATCTCATTGAAACATACAAGATTCTGAAGGGGATTGACAGGGTAGATGCTGAGAGGTTGTTTCCCCTGGCTGGAGTATCTAGAACTAGGGGGCATAGTCTCAGAATAAGGGGTAGGCCATTTAAGACCGAGATGAGGAGGAATTTCTTCACTCAGAGGGTTGTGAATCTTTGGAATTCTCTGACCCAGAGGGCTGTGAATGCTGAGTCTTTGAGTATATTCAAGGCTGAGATAGATAGATTTTTGGACTCTAGGGGAATCAAGGGATATGGAGATCGGGCGGGAAAGTGGAGTTGAGGTCGATGATCAGCCATGATCTTATTGAATGGCGGAGCAGGCTCGAGGGGTCGTATGGCCTACTCCTGCTCTTACTTCTTATCTTATCTTACCTTTGTGCCTTTCTCCTTTCAGATAGCCAAGAACTGCAACCTGGCCAGGCAGGAGCAAGAACTAGAAGAGGAAAAAAGCAGTGATGATGAAGACACAGCACCGTCACTCAACTTCAAACTCGCAGCCACCAGCTCAGATACTGACACTCGGCGTACTTTAGAAGATAGCTTAGACACAGGATCTGCAAGTGGTAAGACACCGGGCACAATTGGCTTGCAGCCAGGGCAGGGGGAAAGGGTAGCACAGATGCCAGCTCGCCTGAGGGCGCGGTCGCACATTAGTTCTGCTGCAAAGGACTCCGTTGAGGACTTTGATGGCTAGCCTACAGAAGAAGGGTGATGGGCATGCACAATGAAATGCTTGGTGCATTGGCAGGCCTGCCAGAAAACCTGCTTGAATTTCAAATTCAGTTGGAGGGTGAGAAAGTTGTATCTCAAACCAGTGTCCTGATCTTAAACAAAGGCAATTACAATGGCATGAGGGCAGAACTGGCTAAAGTTGACTGGAAAATTAAATTAAAGGGTAAGACAGTTGAAATGCAGTGGTGGACATTTAAGGAGATATTTCATAATTCTCAACAAAAATATATTCCAGTGAGAAAGAAAGATTTTAAGAGAAGGGAGCACCATCCGTGGCTAACTAAGGAAGTAAAGGATGGTATCAAATTGAAAACGAAGGCATACAACGTTGCCAAGATTGGTGGGAGGCCAGAGGATTGGGAAATGTTTAAAAACCAGCAAAGGATGACTAAAAAAAATAATAGAGAGAAGATGAATTATGAGAGTAAACTGGCAAGAAACATTAAAACAGATAGTAAGAGCTTCTACAGGTATATAAAAAGGAAGAGGGTAGCTAAAGTAAACGTTGGTCCCTTAGAGGATGAGACTGGTGAATTAATAATGGGGAACGAGGAAATGGCAGAGACTCTGAACAAATATTTTGGATCTGTCTTCACGGTAGAAGACACTAACAACATCCCAATAATGGATAATCAAGGGGCCACAGGGAGGGGGGGAACTAAAGACAATCACTATCACTAAGGAAATAGTACTTGGTAAAATAATGGGACTAAAAGATGACAAGTTCCCTGGACGAGATGGCCTGCATCCCAGGGTCTTAAAAGAAGTGGCTGCAGAGATAGTGGATGCATTGGTTGCAATATACCAAAATTCCCATGACTCTGGAGAGGTCCCAGTGGATTGGAAACACACAAATGTAACACCCCTACTTAAGAAAGGAGGGAGACAGAAAGCAGGAAACTATAGGCCAGTTAGCCTAACATCTGTCGTTGGGAAAATGCTGGAGTCCTTCATTAAGGAAGCAGTAGCAGGGCATTTGGAAAATCATAATGCAGTCAAGCAGAGTCAGCATGGTGTTATGAAAGGGAAATCATGTTTAACAAACTTGCTGGAGTTCTTTGAGGAGGTAATGAGCAGGGCGGACAAAGGTGAACCAGTGGGTGTGGTGTATTTAGATTTCCAGAAGGCATTCGATAAGGTTCGACATAAAAGGTAATTGCATAAGATAAGAGCTCACGGAATTGGGGGTAATATATTAGCATGGATAGAGAATTGGCTAACTAACAGAAAGCAGAGAGTCAGGATAAATGAGTAATTTTCCGGTTGGCAAACAGTAACTAGTGGGGTGCCACAGGGATCGGTGCTGGGGCCTCAACTATTTACAATCTACATTAATGAGTTGGATGAAGGGACCGAGTGTTATGTAGCCAAGTTTGCGGATGATACAAAGATGGGTGGGAAAGCAAGTTGTGCAGAGGACTCAAAGAACCTGCAAAGGGATATAGACAGGCTAAGTGAGTGGGCAAACATTTGGCAAATGGAGTATAATGTGGGAAAGTGCAAGGTTATACACTTTGGCAGGAAAAATAAAAAAGCAAATTATTTTTTAAATGAAGAGAGATTACAAAATGCTACAGTTCAGAGGGACCTGGGGGGTCCTTGTGCATGAAACACAAAAAGTTAGCATGCAAGTGATCAAAAATGCAAATGGAATGTTGGCCTTTATTTCAAAGGGGTTGGAGTATAAAAGCAGGGAAGTCCTGCTACAACTGTACAGGGTATTGGTGAGACCACACCTTGAGTACTGCGTACAGTTTTGGTCTCCTTATTTAAGGAAGGATATACTTGCATTGGAGGCAGTTCAGAGACGATTCACTAGGTTAATTCCAGAGTTGAGCGGGTTGACTTATGAGGAAAGGTTGAGCAGGCTGGGCCTATACTCATTGGAGTTTAGAAGAATGAGAGGTGATCTTATTGAAACATAGAAGATACTGAGGGGGCTCGACAAGGTAGATGCAGAGAGGATGTTTCCCCTTGTGGGGAAATCTAGAACGTGGGGGCACAGTTTTAGAATAAAGTGTCACCCTCTTAGAACTGAGAGAAGGAGGAATTTCTTCTCAGAGGGTCGTAATTCCGTGGAATTCACTGCCCCAGAGAGCTGTGGAGGCTGGGTCATTCAATACATTTAAGGTGGAGACAGACAAATGTTTGGAAGATAAGGGAGTGAAAGGTTATGGGGAGCGGGCGGGGAAGTGGCTTTGAGCCCAAGATCAGCCATGATCTTATTGAATGGCGGAGCAGGCTCGAGGGGCCAAGTGGCCTATTCCTGCTCCTATTTCTTATGTTCAAGGAGCATGGAGGAGTCCAGCACCAACTTGGCATAGTGCTTTGTGCAGAGCTTGGAGCCCATCCTTTCCAGTATGGAAATGATGGCTAACTCCATTGGCACACTTGTGGATCCAATGAGGATGCAGTGTCATAGAGTCATAGCGGGGGGAAATTCAGTTGGTTGTGCCTCCCGTTAGCGCCTTAAGAGGGCGCTAATGGGGCGCAAAGCAACTAGCACCCGGGCGCGGCGATGTTTACGCCGCTGGTGAAATTAACTAGACATTTTGCAGCGGCGCTAAACACTACCGCCATGATCTCCTGCGCCGGCAGATCGTGATGTCAGTCGAGTGCGCAACGCCCCGGTAGCGCCCCGGAGCGGATATTGAGTGGCGCCCCCTGCCTTACCGCCTGCCGCTAGCAACGACAGGTTGAGGGGAGCGTTTTGCAGTCAGGAAGGGACTGGGGGAGCGCTATTTAAAGGCGACCGCTTCCTGCCTTTTTTGTTGGTGACATTTTTGAACCACACATTCTGAGAGAGAGAGAGAGAGAGAGAGAGAGTGACTTCTGGAGAGATTCAACACTGTGTGAAGGAGTTTTGGGTACTGAGCAGCACTTTGCAGGTTCATTTTGATTTGCCCTTCCTTGTATCGATTTAGAAGAGACTGTGGGGGTTGCACTCTGAGCTCTTTCCCTGGTTCTCTCCATTGTTCTTTCCAGCAGATTTGATGTACAGGTCTCTCCAGGCCGAGATTCAAGGCTGCAATGAGCAGGATGTGGATGGAAAGCAAGATCAACCCTCCCCTTTAAGAACTGGCCGGCGCCATTGTGTCGGTGTTCCATTGCTGACTGACATCACATGAGCTTCACCAGCGCTCTGAGTTAGCGCCTCGCTCTTCGGCCTTTGTGCCTTAAGACAGATGTGTAGCGCCTGATTTAGCTCTCCAATCACCTCCAGGGGCGATAAAAGTCAAGTTTGCAGTCGGAGGCGATAATTAGCGCCAGGCGCTAATCTTTTAGCCCGGCCGATAATTGCGCCCCAAACGGGGCGATACTGAATTTTTTCCCCATAGAGTTATACAGCACAGAAAGAGGCCCTTCGGCCCATCGTGTCAGCACCGGCCATCAAGCCCTGTCTATTCTAATCCCATTTTCCAGCACTTGGTCCGTAGCCTTGTATGCTGTGGCATTTCAAGTGCTCATCTAAATGCTTCTTGAATGTTGTGAGGGTTCCTGCCTCTAACACCCTTTCAGGCAGTGAGTTCCAGATTCCAACCACCTTCTGGGTGAAAAAGTTTTTCTTCAAATCCCCTCTAAACCTCCTGCCCCTTACCTTGAAACTATGCCCCCTGGTTATTGACCCCTCTACTAAGGGGAAAAGTTCCTTTCTATCTACCCTATCTATGCCCCTCATAATTTTGTACACCTCAATCAGGTCCCCCCCTCAGCCTTTTCTGCTCTAAAGAAAACAACCCCAGCCTGTCCAGTCTCTCTTCATAGCTGAAGCGCTGCAGCCCAGGTAACATCCTGGTGAATCTCCTCTGCACCCTCTCCAATGCAATCACATCCTTCCTATAGTGTGGCGACCAGAACTGCACACAGTATTCCAGCTGTGGCCTAACTAGTGTTTTGTACAGCTCCATCATAACCTCGCTGCTCTTATATTCTATACCTCGGCTAATGAAGGCAAGTATCCCATATGCCTTTTTAACCACCTTATCTACCTGTCCTGCTGCCTTCAGGGATCTATGTACATGCACACCAAGGTCCCTCTGATCCTCTGTCGTTCCTAGGGTCCTACCATTCATTGTGTATTCCCTTGCCTTGTTAGTCCTCCCAAAATGCATCACCTCACACTTTTCAGGGTTAAATTCCATTTGCCACTGTTCTGCCCAACCCATCTATATTGTCCTGTAGCCTGAGGCTTCCCTCCTCGCTATTTACCACCCCACCAATTTTCGTGTCATCTGCGAACTTACTGATCATACCTCCTACATTCATATCTAAATCATTAATGTACATGACAAACAGCAAAGGACCCAGCACCGATCCCTGTGGTACACCACTGGACACAGGCTTCCAGTCACAAAAACAACCTTCGACCATCACCCTCTGCCTCCTGCCACTAAGCCAATTTTGGATCCAATGTGCCAAGTTGCCCTGGATCCCATGGGCTCTTACCTTCTTGACCAGTCTCCCATGCGGGACTTTGTCAAAAGCCTTACTGAAGTCCATGTAGACCACATCAACTGCACTACCCTCATCCACACACCTAATCACCCCCTCTCAAAATTAAATCAAATTGGTCAGACATGATCTCCCCCTGACAAAGCTATGCTTACTATCCTTGATTAATCCTTGCCTCTCCAAGTGGAGACTAATTCTGTCCCTCAAAATTTTTTCCAATAATTTCCCTACCACTGATGTTAGGCTCACTGGCCTGTAATTCCCTGGTTTATCCCTACTACCCTTCTTGAATAATGGTACTACATTAGCTGTTCTCCATTCCTGGTGTTGTGCGACCTCTCAATTTTGTCCACCCCAGTCCAACACCGGCATCTCCGCATCATGACCTCCCCTGTGGCCAGAGAGGTTCTGAAAATTTGTGTCAGAGCCCCTGCAATCTCCTCCCTTGCCTCACACAGCAGCCTGGGATACATCTCGTCTGGGCCTGGGGATTTATCCACTTTTAAGCCCGCTAAAACCGCTAGTACCTCCTCCCTCTCAATACTAATTTGTTCAAGTATATCACAATCCCCCTGCCTGATTTCTATGTCTACATTGTCCTTCTCCATAGTGAACACAGATGCAAAATATTCATTTAAAACCCCACCTACATCTTCTGGCTCTACACACAGATTGCCACTTTGGTCCCTAATAGGCCCTACTCTTTCCATGGTTATCCTCTTGCGCTTAATATACTTATAAAACACCTTGGGATTTTCCTTTATTTTGCCTGCCAGTGTTATTTCATGCCCCCTCTTCGCTCTCCTAATTTCTTTTTTAAGTACCCCCCTGCACTTCCTATACTCCTCTAGGGCTTCCACTGTTTTTAGTCCTTTGTATCTGCCAAAAGCCTCCCTTTTTTTCCCTAATCCATTCTCGTATATCCCTTGACATCCAGGGTTCCCTGGGCTTGTTGGTCCCACCCTTGACCTTTACGGGAACATGTTGCCGTTGTACTCTCTCTTTCCTTTCTGAAAGACTCCCACTGCTCTGATGTGGATTTTCCTACAAGTAGCTGATCCCAGTCCACTTTGGCCAGATCCTGCCTTATCATATTAAAATCGGCCTTCCCCCAATTTAGAACCTTTATTTCCGGTCCATCTTTGTCCTTTTCCATGACTACCTTAAATCGCACTGAATTATGGTCACTGTCACCAAAATGCTCTCCTACTGACACATCTACCACTTGCCCGGCTACATTTCCTCGAATTAGGTCCAGTACCGCCCCCTCTCTTGTAGGACTTTCTACATGCTGGCTCAAAAAGCTCTCCTGGATGCACTTTAAGAATTCCGCACCCTCTAAGCCTTTCACACGCTGACTATCCCAGTTAATATTGGGGAAGTTGAAATCCCCTACTATTATAGAAACATAGAAACATAGAAGATAGGAGCAGGAGTAGGCCATTCGGCCCCTCGAGCCTGCTCCGCCATTCGATGAGATCATGGCTGATCATCTAAACTCAGTACCCTGTACCTGCCTTCTCCCCATATCCCTTGATACCTTTAGCTTTAAGAAATATATCTAACTCATCCTTGAATATATTTAATGACTTCGCCTCAACTACCTTCTGTGGTAGAGAATTCCACAGGTTCACCACTCTCTGGGTGAAGAAATTCTTCCTCATTTCTGTCCTAAATGGTTTACCCGTTATCCGTAGATTATGACCCCTGGTTCTGGACTCTCCGACCATCGGGAACATTCTTCCTGCATCTAGTTTGTCCAGACCTGTCAGAATTTTATATGTTTCGATGAGATCCCCTCTCATTCTTCTATACTCCAGTGAGTATAAGCCCAATCGACCCAATCTCTCCTCATATGTCATTCCTGCCATCCCAGGTATCAGCCTTGTGAATCTTCGCTGAACTCCTTCCATGGCAAGAACATCCTTCCTCAGATAAGGCGACCAAAACTGCACACAGTACTCAAGGTGTGGTCTCACCAAGGCCCTGTACAACTGCAGCAGGACATCCCTGTTCCTATACTCAAACCCTTTCGCTATGAAGGCCAACATACCATTTGCCTTCTTCACCGCCTGCTGCACCTGCATGCTTACTTTCAGCGACTGGTGCACAAGGACACCCAGGTCTCGTTGCACTTCCCCTTCTCCCAATCTATTGCCATTCAGATAATAGTCTGCCTTTCTGTTTTTGACACCAAAGTGGATAACCTCGCACTTATCCACGTTATATTGCATCTGCCACGCTTCTGCCCACTCACCCAACCTGTCCAGATCATCCTGGAGTTTCTCGCTATCCTCCTCGCTGCACACACTCCCACCCAGCTTTGTCTCATCTGCAAACTTGGAGATATTACATTTAATTCCCTTATCTAGATCATTAATGTATATTGTGAATAGCTGGGGCCCAAGGACCGATCCCTGCGGTACCCCACTAGTCACTGCTTGCCACTCGGAAAAAGACCCATTAATTCCTACTCTCTGCTTTCTGTCCGCCAACCAGTTCTCTATCCAAGTCAATACCTTGCCCCCAATCCCATGTGCCTTAACTTTACCCGCTAATCTCTTATGCGGGACCTTATCAAAAGCCTTTTGAAAGTCCAAATACACCACATCTACTGGTTCTCCCTTATCTATTTTCCCAGTTACATCCTCAAAAAATTCCAGTAGATTAGTCAAGCACGATTTACCTTTTGTAAATCCATGTTGACTTTGTCCGATCCGGTCACTGTTTTTCAAATGCTCAGCTATTACATCCTTTATAATGGACTCTAGCATTTTCCCCACTACCGATGTCAGGCTTACCGGTCTGTAATTCCCCGCTTTCTCTCTACCACCCTTTTTGAATAGTGGGGTAACATTAGCTACCCTCCAATCCATGGGTACAGTTCCAGATTCCATCGAATGTTGGAAGATGATCAGCAATGCATCTACTATTTCTAGGGCCACTTCCTTAAGTACCCTAGGATGTAGATTATCAGGCCCTGGGGATTTATCGGCCTTCAATACCGTCAATTTCCCTACCACCATTTCCCTGCAAATACTGATTTCTTTCAGTTCCTCCCTTTCATCAGACCGTATGTTCTCCAACATCTCTGGGAGGTTATTTGTGTCCTCCTTTGTGAAGACAGAACCAAAATATGCATTTAATTGGGCTGCCATTTCTTTGTTCCCCATTATAACTTCCCCCGCTTCTGACTGCAAGGGACCTACACTTGATTTCACTAATCTTTTTCTCTTCACATATCTATAAAAGCTGTTACAGTCAGTTTTTATGTTCCCAGCAAGCTTACTTTCATATTCTATTTTCCCCTTCTTAATTAATCCCTTTGTCCTCCTTTGTTGAATCCTAAACTGCTCCCAATCCTCAGGGCTACCGCTTTTTCTGGCCAATTTATATGCCTCTCCTTGGATCTTATGCTATCCCTAATTTCCCTTGTTAGCCATGGTTGAGTCACCCTTTTTGTTTTATTCTTATGTCACACTGGGATGTACAAATTCTGTAGTTCATCCATGCAGTCTTTGAATGTTTGCCATTGCCTATCCACCTTCAACCCCTTGAGTGACATTCCCCAATCAATCCTACCCAATTCGCGCCTCATACCATCGTAGTTTCCTTTATTTAAATTCAGGACCCTAGTCTCTGATTCAACTGCTTCACTCTCCATCCTAATGAAGAATTCTATCATATTATGATCACTCTGACCCAAGGGGCCTCGTACAACAAGATTGCTAATTAATCCTTTCTCGTTGCATAATACCCAGTCTAAGATGGCCTGATCTCTGGTTGGTTCCTCGACATATTTTTCCAGAAAACCATCTCGTAAACATTCTAGGAATTCCTCCTCCACAGTATTTTTACTAATTTGGTTAGCCCAATCTATATGTAAATTAAAGTCACCCATGATGACTGCTGTGCCCTTACTGCATGCTTCTCTAATTTCCCTTTTAATGCTGTCCCCAACCTCCGTATTACTGTTTGGAGGTCTATATACCACTCCCACTAACGTTTTCTGCCCCTTGTTATTTCTCAGTTCTACCCATACAGATTCCGCATCATCAGAGCGAATATCCTTCCTTTCAATTGTGTTAATCCCCTCTTTAACCAGCAATGCTACCCCACCTCCCTTTCTTTTTTGCCTATCTTTCCTAAATATTAAATAACCCTGGATGTTGAGTTCCCAGCCTTGGCCACCCTGGAGCCATGTTTCTGTAATCCCAATCAAATCGTATTCATTTACCTCTATTTGCGCAGCTAATTCATCCACCTTGTTCCGAATGCTCCTTGCATTAAGACACAAAGCCTTCAGGCTTGTTTTTTAACGCTCTCAGACCTATATGAATTATTATTTACTGTGACCATGTTTGATTTAAACCGTTGAGTTCTTTGCCTTCTACTTTTGTTTTTCTCCTTCCTGTCTTTAGCTTTTATCCTTATTTCCCTTTCCTCTGTCTCCCTGCTCAGGTTCCCAACCCCCTGCCACTTTAGTTTAAACCCTCCCCAACAGCACTAGCAAACACTCCCCCTAGGACATCGGTCCCGGCCCTGCCCAGGTGCAGACCGTCCCGTTTGTACTGGTCCCACCTCCCCCAGAACCGGTTCCAATGTCCAAGGAATTTGAATCCCTCCCCCTTGCACCATTCTTCTAGCCACGAATTCATTTGAAATATCCTCCTATTTCTACTCTGACTAGCACGTGGCACTGGTAGCAATCCTGAGATTACTACCTTTGAGGTCCTCTTTTAATTTACCTCCTAACTCCCTATATTCTGCTTTTAGGACCTCATCCCGTTTTTTACCTATATCGTTGATGCCTATGTGCACCACGACAACTGGCTGTTCGCCCTCCCCCTCCAAAGTGTTCTGTAGCCGCTCCGAGACGTCCTTGACCCTTGCACCAGGGAGGCAACACACCATCCTGGAGTCTCGATTGCGGCCGCAGAAACGCCTATCTATTCCCCTTACAATTGAATCCCCTATCACTATAGCTCTTCCACACTTTTTCCTCCCAGCCTGTGCAGCAGAGCCACCCATGGTTCCAGGAAGTTGGCTGCTGCCGCCTTCCCCTGATAAGTCATCCCCCGCAACAGCATCCAAAGTGGTATATCTGTTTGAGAGGGGGATGGCCACAGGGGACCCCTGCACTACCTGCCTGCACCTCTTACTCTGCCTGGTGGTCACCCATTCACTTCCTGCCTGTACACCCTTTACCTGCGGTGTGACCAACTCGTTAAACGTGTTATTCACGACGTTCTCAGCGTCGTGAATGCTCCAATATGCATCCATCCGCAGCTCCAGCGCCGCAATGCTGTCCGTCAGTAGCTGCAGCTGGATACATTTCCCACACACATGGTCGTCAGGGACACAGGAAGTGTCCCTGATTTCCCACATATTGCAGGAGGAGCATATCACGGCGCCGAGCTCTGCTGCCATGACTTACCCTTTAATTAATTAATTAAAATTAAACTAATTGAATCCCACCAATTTCACTTCAATTAAATGATATACTCAAGGGCCCTTGCTTAACAGCAGTCCCCGCTACACCACAGAGACTCTAGAAACTATAAACCACAGAATTTAAGTATGAAAAAAAGGAGAAAAAGAGAAATACTCACCAACCAATCACTTACCTGCTTTCTGGTGACGTCACACTTTGATTATTTTCTACTTCTCTCTCTCCCGCTCTCGGGGCTCAGATTGGTAAGCCTACCTGGTCGCCGCCTCTTTTACAGCCGCCGCCTCGCCGCTGTCGCTCCACCCAGGTCCACCGCCTCTGTGGGCCTACCTGGTCGCCGCCTCTTTTACAGCCGCCGCCTCGCCGCTGTCGCTCCACCCAGTTCCGCGGCCTCTGTGGGCCTACCTGGTCGCCGCCTCTTTTACAGCCGCCGCCTCGCCGCTGTCGCTCCACCCAGGTCAGCCGCCTCTGTGGGCCTACCTGGTCGCCGCCTCTTTTACAGCCGCCGCCTCGCCGCTGTCGCTCCACCCAGGTCCGCCGCCTCTGTGGGCCTACCTGGTCGCCGCCTCTTTTACAGCCGCCGCCTCGCCGCTGTCGCTCCACCCAGGTCCGCCGCCTCTGTGGGCCTACCTGGTCGCTGCCTTTTTTACAGCCGCCGCCTCGCCGTTGTCGCTCCACCCAGGTCCGCCGCCTCTGTGGGCCTACCTGGTCGCCGCCTCTTTTACAGCCGCCGCCTCGCCGCTGTCGCTCCACCGCCTCTGTGGGCCTACCTGGTCGCCGCCTCTTTTACAGCCGCCGCCTCGCCGCTGTCGCTCCACCCAGGTTACCCTATTATTTCTACACCTCTGAGATTTGCTGACATATCTGTTCCTCTATCTCCCCCTGACTGTTTGGGGGCCTATAGTACACTCCCAGCAAAGTGCTTGCCCCCTTTTTGTTTTTAAGTTCTACCCATATGGCCTCATTAGAGGAACCTGCTAAGATATCATCCCTCCTTACTGCAGTAATTGACTCCTTGATTAATATTGCGACACCCCCTCCTCTTTTACACCCCCTCTGTCTCAACTGAAGATTCTATACCCCGGAATATTGAGCTGCCAGTCCTGCCCCTCCCTCAACCATGTCTCTGTGGTAGCAACAATATCATACTCCCATGTATTTATCAACACCTTCAATTCATCTGCCTTACTCGCAAGACTCCTTGCATTAAAATAAATGCCATCCAGCCTTGCCATACTCCCTTGTGCCGTTACATATTTGCTCTGCCTTCCAGCCTGACTTGTTTTTTCCTCTATATTTGGCTGTGCATCACCCCCTACTATAGCTCCACTCGGTATCTCATCCCCCTGCCAAGTTAGTTTAAACCCCCCCCAACAGTACTAGTAAACCGCCCCGCAAGGATGTTGGTCCCGTTCCGGTTCAGGTGCAACCCGTCCGACTTGTACAGGTCCCACCTTCCCCAGAAGCAGACCCAGTGATCCAGGAAACTAAAGCCCTCCCTCCTGCACCAACTCTTTAGCCACGCATTCATCTGCTCTATCCTGCTATTCCTATACCCACTAGCACGTGGCACCGGGAGTAATCCAGAGATTACAACCTTTGAGGTCCTGCTTTTTAATCTGCTACCTAGCTCCCTAAATTCTTGTTTCAGGACCTCATCCCTCTTTCTACCTATGTCATTGGTACCAATGTGAACCACGACCTCTGACTGTTCGCCCTCCCTCTTCAGAATGCCCTGCAGCCATTCAGTGACATCCTTGACCCTGGCACCAGGGAGGCAACATACCATCCTGGAGTCACGTCTGCGGCCACAGAAACGTCTATCTGTTCCCCTTATGATAGAATCCCCTATCACTATTGCTCTCCCAGTCTTTTTCCTCCCCTCTTGTGCAGCTGAGCCACTCGTAGTGCCACAGACTTGGCTCTTGCTGCATTCCCCTGAGAAACCATCTCCCCTATCAGTATTCATAACAGAAAATCTGTCAGAGAGGGAGATTGACCCAGGGGACTTCTGCACTACCTTCCTAGTTCTTTTACTCTGTCTGGTGGTCACCCATTCCCTGTCTGCCTGTGCACTCTTTACCTGCGGTGTGACCACCTTGTTAAACGTGCTATCCACGAAGATCTCCGCTTCACAGATGCTCCACAGTGACTCCAGCTGCAGCTCCAGCTCCGAAACACGGATTTCGAGTAGCTGCAGCTGGAGACACTTCCTGCACATGTGTTCACCCTGGACACCTAAAGTGTCCCTGACTTCCAACATAGCACAGGAGGAGCACTCCACGATGCCGAGCTGCCCTGCCATGTCCTACCCTTAATTTACTTCCTTTAAATAATTAAAGAATATTAAATACACTAGAGATCGTTCTTCCCTTTAAACACTACTTACTCTAAACTAGAGACCTTACTTTTACTTTAATGACTGGAATGTAGAAATACTGTAGAAATACTCACCGCTGGTTCTCTGTACCCTCTTGAGCAGCTTTTTAGCTCCTGCTCTCCTGGAAGCTGACAAAGATGGAAAAAAGAAAGGAACAACGCACGCAGCTTAACACTCTGTTCCGATCTGCACTCCATGACAAACTGCACTCTAGCCTCCCTTATTTATACTGCTGAGATTTAAATAAGTGAGCTCTCTGGCAGTTACAGAACCAGATTAGACCACTTAATTAATTACTCTCACCTGCACTCCAGCACAGAGCTTGCTTAGCCCTGCCCAAGCCTGGAAGAAACTTAAAACTTGAAACAGTAAATTTAAATTAATCATTGCATTTATATTAACTATAAGGCTGTTTTTAAGGCTTTATTTTTTACTGTGATGGATGAATGTAATGGATTTACTATGTAATGGATTTACTATGTAATTGATGAGTTGTACAGGTATTATTGTTTTTGAATAAAAATATTTGAAACAGTAAATTTAAATGCTAATTGCAAGCACACAAGACTAGAATTTATAAAAATAAGAGATTAACCTTTAAGATTTACTCCCTCACTCACCAAACTCGCAGCTTAACACTCTGTTCCGATCTGCACTCCGTGTCTGATGGCCGATGTCTCAGCTTCCATTGCAGCGCAAACAGAAGCCACCAAATATCTGGGTGCTGCAGTGGAAGCTCAGACTTCTGTCATGCAAGCTCAGCTTGCTGCCATGCAAGCTCAGACTGCTGCCATCGTGGCTGCACTTACTAGTGTTCAAAGGATCATGCAGTCTATCACGCAGTCTAGCAATCTGTTTTCCAACAGATTACTCGGATTGCGGAGGCACCGCCCTGGGGGAGTGGCAGTGGTTCCATGGAAATCGAACCTGCTGTCATCTCTCAGGTTGACAGCATTCGTCCTCCCACCCCTGCCACTCCGCCAGTGCCCTTGCTGTTGCCTGTCAGCCAGGCAGCCCAGACTGCTGCCCATACCGAGGTGGTGCAGTCTGAAGCTGGGCCTTCTAGGCCCAGAGCTGTTTGAGGTTATCCTGCAAGGCCATCTGCAGTCTCCCCCACACTGAAAGTCAGCAGCCTTCCACCAGCCATGCTGCAGCCACTGGGGTAGCACTGCGTAGGAGCATTAGGACAGGCAAAGGAACACGGAAGACAGGCACTCAGGGAATGCACAAGGGTGATTAGTTTATGTTTGTCTGCAATATGGGATGATTTCATTTATAAATTTGGTTTGGAATGTTTATTTTGTGTTGGCTTTCATTTTTACATTGTGGCCAAGTGGACACTGTGATGGTCAGTGAGAGAGGGAAGGAAAGGTGTGGGACTATTTGTGAATGTGGAATTGGGGTTGCGTTTACTGGTAGCACAGCTGGATGAGTTGGTCACCGACAGCCCAGCCAGAAAGGGGCTGTCTAGGTTGCCTTCTCCCTTACTCTTCCTCCTCCTCTTCCTCCTCCTGCTCCCCCTCATGCTCCTGTGCCTCAGCTGGTCACCGTATGGCTGGTGGCAAGGGCAGTGCCCTCATGATGGTGAGGTTGTGCAGCATGCAGCAGTCCACCACGAATCTTGGCACCCGCTCTGCCAAGTACTGCAGGTCTCCTCCAGGCAGCGGAACCATTACTTCAGCATGTCAATGGTCTGCTTGATGATATTTTGTGTGGCAGCTTAGCTTTCATTGTATGAATGCCGCTCACGCGTGCATGGGTTGCGAATCGGAGTCATGAGCCATGTTGTTGACGGATAGCCCTTGTCTCCCAGTAGCCACCCTCTGGTTTGTTGTGGTGGCTGAAATGCAGATGGGACAGTGGATTGCTACAGAATGAAGGCATCATGACTGCTGCCAGGATATCGAGCAATCACCTGCATGATTCGCTGAGAATGGTCGCACACCAGCTGGACATCGAGGGAGTAGAATCCCTTTCGGTTGTGGTACATCTCAGAGTTTACATGCGGTGCCCACAAAACGATGTGCGTGCTGCCAATGGCACCCTGCACCATGGGGAAGTCTACAATCCTCGCAACGCCATGTGCTCCCTCCACCTGCTGTTCTCTGGCCAGAAAGAAGGAAATGTATTCAGCTCTCTTGGAATACAGAGCCTCAGTTACCTCCCTTATGCAACAATGAATGGCAAACTGGGAGATGTTGCAAATATCTCCTGCTCCAGCCTGGAAGGCATAAAAGTTCATGGCCACCATGACCTTCACAGCCACTGGCAATGAGATAACTGAATTTAAAATAAAAAGAGGAGATATATTAAATAAACTAATCAAACTCAAAGAGGATAAAACCCTGGTCCGGACAGATTACATCCGTGCATTTTAAAAGTATCTAGGGAAGAGATAGCTGAGGCATTACTACACATATTTAATAATTTGTGAGAAAAAGGTGTAGTGCCAGAGGACTGGCAGATAGCTAAAGTAATCCCTATATTTGAGAAGGGAGATAGAACATGTCCAGGGAATTATAGAACAATCACTTTAACAGTGGTAGGAAAAATAATGGAAACCCTACTAAAGGAGAAAATAGAAGAACATCTGGAAACCAGACGAGAACTAGGGGACATAGTCTTAGAATAAGGGGCTGCTCTTTCAAAACTGAGATGAGGAGGAACTACTTCACTCAGAGGGTGGTAGGTCCATGGAATATGCTGCCACAAAAAGCTGTAGAAGCTACAACATTAATTAAATTTAAAACAGAAATAGACAGTTTCCTAGAAGTAAAGGGCATTAAGGGTTACGGGGAGCGGGCAGGAATTTGGACATGAGTCTAGGTTCGGATCGGTCATGGCCCTGTGGTTAGTGGAGCGGGCCCAGGGACTGTGTAGCCTGATTCTGCTCCTATTTCGTGTGTGCAATTCTGTTAGATGCAGGAGATGGTTCTGTGATAGATTGTAGATTGGCGGTTAGGATCAGATCAGCCATGATCTTATTGAATGGCGGAGCAGGCTCGAGGGGCCGATTGGCCTACTCCTGCTCCTATTTCTTATGTTCTTATGTTCTTATGTTCTTATGTTATAATGATGAATAGTCAGCATTGTTTTTCAAAAGGGAAAGGCTTGCTTGACCAACCTCATTGAAGTTTTTGAAGAGGTAACAGAGAGAGTAGACAATGGTAATGTAGTAGATGTAATTTATCTAGATTATCAAAAGGCCTTCGATAAGGTATCACATAATAGACTAATGAATAATGTCAGAGAATGCGGAGTCAGGGGACAAGTAGCAGAATGGATAACTAGCTGGCTTCAAGACAGAAAGCAGAGAGTAGGGGTAAAGGGTAGGTATTCAGAGTGTCAGAAGGTGGGAAATGGTGTTCCACAAGGATCAGTGCTGGGACTACTGTTCACAATTTATATTAACGATTTAAACTTTGGAATCAAAAACACAATTTCTAAATTTGCGGATGACACCAAATTGGGGGGGGGGATAGTCAATACTGAGGAGGTTGCAACAAATTACAGGAAGATATTAATAAACTTGCAGAATGGGCAAATGATTGGCAAATGAATTTCAACACAGATAAATGTGAGGTATTACATTTTGGTAGGAAGAATAGGGAGGTCACTTATTTCTTGGAGGGTGCAAGTCTGGATGGGGTAGAGTAGCAAAGGGATCTTGGAGTACAAATATACAAATCACTAAAAACAGTGACACAGATTAACAAGGCTATTAAAAAAAAGCAAACCAAGCACTCGGGTTTCTTTCTAGAGGGATAGAATTGAAAATAAAGTTATGCTAAACTTATATCGAACCTTGGTTAGACCACACTTAGAGTACTGCATACAATTCTGGTCGCCATATTATAAAAAGGGTATAGAAGCACTGGAGAGGGTGCAGAGAAGTTTTACAAGGATGATATAAGAAATGCGAGGGTATACCTATCAGGAAAGGATGAACAGTCTGGGTTGAGAAGGCTGAGGGGTGACCTAATAGAGGTCTTTAAAATTCTGAAAAGTTTCGATAGAGTAGATACAGAGTGTTTCCACTTGGGGGTTGGGGGGGGGGGGGACAGCATAACTAGAGGCCATCAATATAACACAATAGCAAAATACTGCGGATGCTGGAAATCTGAAACAACAACAGAAAATGCTGGAAACACTCAGCAGGTCAGGCAGCATCGTGGAGAGAGAAACAGAGTTAACGTTTCAGGTCGATGATCCTTCGTCAGAACTGGAAAAAGTTGGAGAAGTAACAGATTTTTAAGCAAGTGCAGGGGCAGGGAAAGGGAGGAGGGGAGGAGAGAACAAAGGGCAGGTCTGTGATAGGATGGAAGGCAGGAGAGATTAAAAGGGTGACCGCTTTACATAACACCTCCATTCAGTCCGTAAGCTGAGTGTTTCCAGCATTTTCGGCCATCAATATAAGATAGTCACCAAGAAATCAAATAGGGAATTCAGAAGAAACTTCTTTACCCAAAGCGTGGTGAAAATGTGGAACTCACTACCAAAGGGAGTGGTTCAAGCAAATAGTATAGATGCATTTAAGGGGCAGTTAGATAAGCATATGAAGGAGAAGGGAATAGAGGGTTATGCTGATAGTGTTAGATGAGGAAAGATGGCGCATAAACGCCGGCATGGACTGGTTGGGCCGAATAGCTTTTTTCTGTGCTGTATATCCTATGTAATGTGGTCCTCACCCTGCTCTGAGGTTGCAGTTGTGGCTGCCGCAGGTGGCCGATTTCAGTGAGGATGTCCGTATTGAAGTGCAGACGTCTGACACACTGTTCCTCACTAAGGTTCAGGTAGGAGAATTGCTCCCTGAACACCCGGGGCGGATATGGCCTCCTGCTGAGAGCCCTTCTCCACCTCCTCCTCCCTGTGTCAGCAGCTTGTCCTGCTCTGTGTCGCCTCTCCTCATTCTCCCTGTCATGCTGTAGGCCACATGTAATGCCTACTACTGCACCCATGTCTTGGAGCAAGTGGTCTGTGCAGAATCCTTGAAGCCAGGATAAAGTCCTTTAGCACCTGCCACACCACTCCCTGCAGACTCTTTTTTATTCGTTCCTGGGATGTGGGCGTCGCTGGCATGGCCAGCATTTATTGCCCATCCCTAACTGCCCTTGAGAAGGAGGTGGTGAGCCACCTTCTTGAACCGCTGCAGTCTGTGTGGTGAAGGTACTTCCATAGTGCTGTTAGGGAGGGAGTTCCAGGATTTTGACCCAGCAATGATGAAGGAACGGCGATATATTTCCAAGTCAGGATGGTGTGTAACTTGGAGGGGAACTTGCAGGTGATGATGTTCCCAGGCACCTGCTGCCCTGTCTTTCTAGGTGGTAGAGGTCATGGGTTTGAGAGGTGCTGTCTGACACACTGTTCCTCGCTGAGGTTCATGTAGGAGTATTGCTGCAGTGCATCTTGTAGATGGTATACTGTGGAGGGAGTGAATGTTTAAGGTGGTGAATGGGGTGCTGATCAAGTGAGCTGCTTTGTCCCGGATTGTGTTGAGCTTCTTGAGTGTTGTTGGAGCTGCACTCATCCAGGCAAATGGAGAGTATTCCATCACACTCCTGATTTGTGCCTTGTAGATGGCGGAAAGGCTTTGGGGAGTCAGCAGGTGAGACACTCACCGAAGACTTTAAATAACTGTACAAACCACCAAACACTTCTACAAACTCCGCAACAGCCGATAGATATCAACCAGCAACTAACCTGCAAGTAGTTGATGATCCCTTTAAATAGCACTGATGGGGGTCCTTCCTGCTGTTGAACGCGTGTTCAGCTGTGCGAGCTTAAGAGAGGTTGTTAGCTGGAGCGTTGGGCTCCAAAATGGCAGCGCTGGCGTCAAATCAGCGTTGCACGCTGATTGACATCACGTTCTGCCTAATCTACAAACTTCTGGCACAAGCTCCCTGCGCCCACGCTAACACCCTACCCAAGATGGCGTCTGGTGCGGCCTGCACCAGAAGTGTGCACGTGCACCGTGGATGCCATTTTGGAGCCAAAACGCCCCGCAATGTCTGTACCTCGGACTCCAGTTCAAGAACTCTGAGCTGAAGTTCCTCGAGATGCAGATTTACTGCAGATGTGGTTGTCCAGGATCGTGATGCTCTCCACAAACTCCCACATGCTGCAGTTGTGGCACACCTCCTTTACTGTCATCCCTATCTAACCTTGTTTTATTTATTTAATTAATTAAAGTTTACGTATTTAATCAACTAAGTTTATAGTTTTTAAACTGATTACTTGATCTAGTTTAACTTTAGGTAGATTAAATTAAATATTTACCTGTAACACGGTAAACATATTTCCCTGCCTCTGCACTTGCTTAAAAATTGTTACATTTCTAACTTCTTCCAGTTCTGACGAAAGGTCAGCAACCTGAAACATTGGCCCCAATGTTAACTGCGTGGTGCGTTTGTCGCGGGGGGGGTGGCGGTGGGGGAGGTCCGATATCGTGTGGAAAACCTGGAAGTAATTTCAGCATGTCTGTCTGTGGCATTTTACCACAGGCAGCTCATTATAATTTTACTTTCAGGTTTGGCGTCGATTGCACGACAGCGGGCATGGTGCGGACGTGCATGACACAATCTCAACACCAGTATTTAAAGTGCCAATCTAAAGGTGAAATTTGGAGGAGTTGGTAGCAAGAGAGGAAGAACTTTCA
Organism: Squalus acanthias; assembly: GCA_030390025.1. Taxonomy (NCBI): domain Eukaryota; kingdom Metazoa; phylum Chordata; class Chondrichthyes; order Squaliformes; family Squalidae; genus Squalus; species Squalus acanthias. The sequence goes on from CM059430.1 coordinate 126,830,840, forward strand.
GAATGAATTCGGGACGGTCAAAGGCTGCGCCCCGCTTTAATGACGCCCCCTCTGATGCACTGCTGGGTGCAGTGAGGAGCTGCAGAGAGATTCCCTTCCCCAGCATTGGGAGGAAGAAACCTGCTGCTGCCACAAAGAAGGCATGGCTGGAGGTGGCCGAGGAGGTCAGCAGCAGGATCATTGGCCCCGCTCCTGGATTCTGTGCAAGAAGCGCTTCAATCGCCTAACCTGGTCAGGAAAGGTGAGTACAGTTGCACATTCACCAACATCCTGCTGTGTGCATCACCCCACCCCCTCACTCTGCCTTGTCAAGCCTACTCCAGCACAGCACTCCTCACACCCACTTACCTTGCAAGCACACCCATCTTTCTCTTTCTATGCCCTTCCTCACATCCCCATCCACCACTCCCACTCCCACTCCCACTCACCCTCATGCAATTTGATGCCACTTCCTGATAGTCGCCCTCATCAAATGCACCCCATCCATCGGGTGAGCATGTATCTAATAGCGATCGTAACATGATCGAGTTCAACGTAGTGTTTGAAAAGGAGAAGCGCGAAACAGCTGCTAAGATTCTAGATTTAGGTAAGGTCGACTTCAACGGGATGAGACAGACTGTCGCAGTAAACTGGGCAAATCTGTTAATGGGTAAAATGACAGAAGATCAGTGGGAGATGTTCAAAAAATAATTTAATGTGATACAGAACCAGTTTATACCCCTCAGGGGCAAGAGCTCTACTTGCCAAAAAAACAGCCATGGATGACTAAAGAGGTAAGGGACAGCATAAAACTAAAAGACAAAGGGGGAAAAATTGGGGGTAGCCCATTTTAGCGCCCTGAAAAAGTTAGCGCCCCTACCTCGTAAATTCAGCCGTAGCGCCCCAAGAAGAAGGCCGGGTGCTACTGGAAGCACTCCACCTCCTCCTTGGGGCGCTACAACTCAATGTCGCGGTGCTATGTGCAGCTGCGCCACGCACAGTGGCACATAGCGCCGCGTCATTGCAGGCTTCCTCCCCTGATTAAAGATGAGGGGCCGAGCACTGCGCGCACTGGGGCCCTGCCAGACCACCGGGGAGCGGGGTGCCGTGGCAACAGCCCAGCACTTGAGGAGTGCTGGGCTGAACGATCGCGGCCGGTACCCCGTTTGCAGATGCGAAAGGGGGCAAGTGCTGGCAGTCGGCCAAAAGAAAAATGGCCACCCGACACCTGCCCTTTGATTTGCGCTGCCGCCCGCTACCGCCGCTGCAAAACCGCCCCCTGAACCTGTTGGTCCCATCGCCCGGGGATAGTTCAGGGGGCGCAAGTGAAGTTTGCGGGTGGGGCGCAAATGGGCCGCTGCGCACGGTAATGACGTCATCATCGCCGACACAGCGGGGCACTACTGGCTACCGCCGCCGCTAACCTCCCGCTAAATTTTGCAAGAGGCGTTAGTGGTGCCGTGCCCGGGCGCTAGGGCATTTGCGCCCATTACTGTCCCCGGGGACACGAACGAGAGGTGCAAAGCAACCTAATTTCTAGCCCAATGGCATACAAAAATGTAAAAAATAGCACAGATCCTGCTGAATGGGAAAGATACAAAGAACAGCAAAGAGAGTATGAGAATAGATTGGCAGCTAACATAAAAGGGAATTCAAAAGTCTTCTATAGGCATATAAATAATAAACGGATAGTAAGAGGAGGGGTGGGGCCGATTAGGGACCAAAAAGGAGACCTACGCATGGAAGCAGAGGGCATAGCTGAGGTACTAAGAGTACTTTGCATCTGTTTTCACCAAGGAAGAAGATGCTGCCAAAGTTATAGTGAAAGAGGTGGTAGTGGAGATACTGGGTGAGATAAAAATTAATGAAGAGGAGGTACTAGAACGGCTGTCTGTACTTAAAGTAGATAAGTCACCAGGACCGGATGGGATGCATCCGAGGATGCTGAGGGAGGTTAAGGAGGAGATTGCAGAGGTAGTGGACATAATCTTCCAATCCTCCTTAGGTACGGGGGTGGTGCCAGAGGACTGGAGAATTTCAAATGTTACACCCTTGTTCAAAAAAGGGTGTAAGGATAAACCCAGCAACTACAGGCCAGTCAGCTTAACCTCGGTAGTGGGGAAGCTTTCAGAAACGATAATCAGGGAAAAAGTTAACAGTCACTTGGACAAGTGTGGATTAATTAAGGAAAGCCAGCATGGATTTGTTAAAGGCAAATTGTATTTAACTAACTTGATCGAGCTTTTTGATGAGGTAACAGAGAGGGTTGATGAGGGCAATGCGGTTGATGTGGTATACATGGATTTCCAAAAGACGTTTGATAAAGTGCCACATAATAGGCTTGCCAGCAAAATTGAAGCCCATGGAATAAAAGAAACAGTGGCAGCATGGATACAAAATTGGCTAAGTGACAGGAAACAGAGTAGTGGTGAACTGTTGTTTATCAGACTGGAGGAAGGTATACAGTGGTGTTCCCCAGGGGTCGGTACTAGGACCACTGCTTTTCTTAATACAACCCTGCCACGGCAACCTCTGCAAGACATGCCAGATCATCAACACAGATACCATCATCACACGTGAGGACACTACCCACCAGGTACATGGTACATACTCATGTGACTCGGCCAACATTGTCTACCTCATACGTTGCAGGAAAGAATGCACCGCGGCATGGTACATCGGCGAGACCATGCAGACACTGAGACAACGTATGAACGGACACTGCGCAACAATCGCCAGGCAGGATTGTTACCTCCCAGTCGGGGAACACTTCAGCAGTCAAGGACATTCAGCCTCGGATCTGCGGGTTAGCGTTCTCCAAGGCGGCCTTCGAGACACACAACAACGCAAAATCATCGAGCAGAAACTGATAGCCAAGTTACGCACCCATGAGGATGGCCTCAACAGGGATCTTGGGTTCATGTCACGCTACAGAATGTGACTTGACATCGTTGTCTGTTTTTCCAGTTTTAAAAAAAAATAAAAAATAAAAAAGTTAAAAGCTTAACTGCAGATGGCAGCATTTGACACGTTGGACCCCCTGTGACCCACCTCATTGTCTTAGCTGTACTCTGATGTGTCTTTGATGTAATGCCTCCCTAACAGATTGTATCTCTGCAGACACATTGTTCTCTGTGTATATATACTGTGTAATCGATTACCTCACTGTACCTGTACCTGAAGAAGGAGCGGAGCTCCGAAAGCTCGTAATTTCAAATAAAACTGTTGGACTATAACCTGGTGTTGTGCGACTTCTCATTTTTTTCTTGATATATATTAATGACTTGGGTGTACAGGGCACAATTTCAAAATTTGCAGATGACACAAAACTTGGAAGTATAGTGAACAGTGAGGAGGATAGTGATAGACTTCAAGAAGACATAGACAGGCTGGTGAAATGGGCGGACATGTGGCAGATGAAATTTAATGCAGAAAAGTGCGAAGTGATACATTTTGGCAGGAAGAACGAGGAGAGGCAATATAAACAAAAGGGTATAATTCTAAAGGGGGTGCATGAACAGAGAGACCTCTGGGTATATGTGCACAAATTGTTGACAGGGCAGTTTGACAAAGCTGTTAAAAAAGCATACGGGATCATGGGCTTCATAAATAGAGGCATAGAGTACAAAAGCAAGGAAGTTATGATGGACCTTTATAAAACACTGGTTCAGACTCAACTGGAGTATTGTGTCCAATTCTGGGCACCGCACTTTAGGAAGGATGTGAAGGACTTAGAGAGGGTGCAGAAAATATTTGAGTATGATTCCAGGGATGAGGAACTTCAGTTATGTGGATAGACTGGAGAAGCTGGGGTTGTTCTCCTTAGAGCTGAGATGGTTGAGAGGAGATTTGATAGAAGTATTCAAAATCATGAGGGGGCTAGACAGAGTAAATAGAGGGAAACTGTTCCCATTGGCGAAGGGTCGAGAACCAGAGGACACAGATTTAAGGTGATTGACAGATGATCCAAAGGTGACATGAGGAAAAACATTTTTACGCAGCGAGTGGTTAGGATCTGGAATGCACTGCCTGAAAGGCTGGTGGAGGCAGACTCAATCGTGGCTTTCAAAAGGGAATTGGATAAGTACTTGAAGGAAAGAAATTTGCAGGGCTACAGGGAAAGGGCGGGTGAGTAGGACTAGCTGAAGTGCTCTTGCAGAGAGCCGGCACGGGCTCTTCGGGCTGAATGGCCTCCTTGTGTGCTGTAACCATTCTATGAAAGGGTGACAAAACAGATAGTAAGATCTACAAAAAGGGAGTATGAAAAGACACTTGCAAGGGATATAAAAATCAGCACAAAGAATTTTTTACAATTATATTAGGAAAAAGAGAGTGGTCAGGAGCAATGTTGGCCCCTTGAAAACTGATGTTGGTAATATTGTCAATGATAATAAGGAAATGGCAGACATGTTGAATAATTACTTTGCGTCGGTATTTATAGTAGAGGAAGAGGATAGCATGCCGGAAATCCCAAGGAAACTAATATTGAATCAGGGACAGGGACTGAATAAAATTAATGAAGTAAAATAGCAGTAATGAAGAAAATAATGGCACTAAAGAGTGAAAAATCCCCAGGACCAGATGGTTTCAATTCCAGGGTTTTAAAGGAAGTAGGTGAGCACAATGCAGATGCCCTAACGATAATCTTCCAAAGTTCACTCGATTCAGGAACCGTCCATTTAGATTGGAAAATTGTGTATGTCACTCCGCTATTTAGGAATGGTGAGAGAGGGAAACCAGGGAATTATAGACCATTTAGCCTAACATCTGCTGTCGGGAAATTACTGGAGTCTATAATTAAGGATATGGTGACTGAACACCTTGAAAATGTTTAGCTGATCAGAGAGCGCCAGCATGGATTTGTGAAAGGTAGGCCATGCCTGACAAACCTGATTACATTTTTGAAGAGGTGACTAAAGTAGTGGCCAGGGAAATGTCTAAGGATGTTATTTATACAGACATCCAGAAGGCATTTGATAAAGTAGACTGTTAACTAAGGTTGAAGCCCATGGAATTGAGGGTGGGTTATTGACCTGTTTTGGAAATTGGCTGAGCGGCAGGAGACAGAGAGTAGTGAAGATGGGCAGGTACTCAAATTGGCAGGATGTGACTAGTGGTGTCCTGCAGGGATCTGTGTTGGGGCCAGAACTATTCACAATACTTATTAACGACTTAGATGATGGCATAGAAAGTCACATATCCAAATTTGCCGATGACACAAAGATAGGCAGCATTGTCAGCAGTGTAGATGAAAGCATAAAATTACAAAGGGATATTGATAGATTAAGTGATTGGGGAAAACTGTGGCAAATGGATTTCAATATAAGCAAATGTGAGGTCATCCACTTTGGACCGAAAAAGGATATAGAGCAGGGTACTTTCTAAATGGTGAAAAGCTAAAAACAGTGGAGGTCCAAAGAGCCTTGGGGATCCAGTTACATAGATCATTAAAATGTCATGAATAGGTACATAAAATAATCAAAAAGGATATGGAATGCTGGCCTTTATATCTAGAGGACTAGAATACAAGGGAGTAGAGGTTATGCTGCAGCTGTACAAAGCCCTGGTTAGACCACACCTGGAGTACTGTGAGCAGTTCTGGGCATCACACCTTAGGAAGGATATATTGGCCTTGGAGGGAGTGTAGCGTAGGTTTACCAGAATAATACTCAGACTCCAAGGTTTAAGAACATAAGAACATAAGAAATAGGAGCAGGAGTAGGCCAATCGGCCCCTCGAGCCTGCTCCGCCATTCAATAAGATCATGGCTGATCTGATCCTAACCTCAAATCTAAAGAACACAAGAAGTAGGAGCAGGACCCGGCCACTCAGCCCCTGGGCTCGCTCCGCCACCCACAGGGCCTTGACCGATCCGAACTCAGCCTCATGTCCAATTTCCTGCCCGCTCCCCGTAACCCCTAATTCCCTTTACTCCTCGGAAACTGTCTATTTCTGTTTTAAATTTATTTAATGATGTAGCTTCCACAGCTTCCTGGGGCAGCAAATTCCATAGACCTACTACCCTCTGAGTGAAGAAGTTTCTCCTCATCTCAGTTTTGAAAGAGCAGCCCCTTATTCTAAGATTATGCCCCCTAGTTCTAGTTTCACCCATCATTGGGAACATCCTTACCGCATCCACCCGATCAAGCCCCTTCACAATCTTATATGTTTCAATAAGATCGCCTCTCATTCTTCTGAATTCCAATGAGTAGAGTCCCAATCTACTCAACCTCTCCTCATATGTCCACCCCCTCATCCCCGGGATTAACCGAGTGAACCTTCTTTGTACTGCCCCGAGAGCAAGTATGTCTTTTCTTAAGTATGGACACCAAAACTGTATGCAGTATTCCAGGTGCGGTCTCACCAATACCTTATATAACTGCAGCAATACCTCCCTGTTTTTATAATCTATCCCCCTAGCAATAAAAGCCAACATTCCATTGGCCTTCTTGATCACCTGCTACACCTGCATACTAACTTTTTGATTTTCTTGCACTAGGACCCCCAGATCCCTTTGTACTGCAGTACTTTCCAGTTTCTCGCCATTAAGATAATAACTTGCTCTCTGATTTTTCCTGCCAAAGTGCATAACCTCACATTTTCCAATATTGTATTGCATCTGCCAAATCTCCGCCCACTTACCCAGCCTGTCTATATCCCCTTGTAGGTTTTTTATGTCCTCCTCACTTTCTACTTTCCCTCCCATCTTTGTATCATCTGCAAACTTTGATATGTTACACTCGGTCCCCTCCTCCAAATCGTTAATATAGATTGTAAAGAGTTGGGGACCCAGCACCGACCCCTGCGGAACACCACTGGCTACTGGTTGCCAGTCCGAGAATGAACCATTTATCCCAACTCTCTGCTTCCTGTTAGATAACCAATCCTCCACCCATGCCAGAATATTACCCCCAATCCAGTGATTTTTTATCTTGAGCAATAATCTTTTATGTGGCACCTTGTCGAATGCCTTCTGGAAGTCTAAATACACTACGTCCACTGGTTCCCCTTTATCCACCCTGTACGTTATGTCCTCAAAGAACTCAAGCAAATTTGTCAGACATGACTTCCCCTTCATAAAGCCATGCTGACTTTGTCCTATTAAATTATGTTTATCTAAATGTTCCGTTACTGTCTCCTTAATAATAGACTCCAAAATTTTACCCACCACAGATGTTAGGCTAACTGGTCTATAATTTCCAGCCTTCTGCCTACTACCCTTTTTAAATAAGGGTGTTACATTAGCAGTTTTCCAATCTGCCGGGACCTTTGCTGATTCTAGGGAATTTTGGAAAATTATTACCAAAGCATCCACAATCCCTACTGCCACTTCCCTCAAGACCCTAGGATGTAAGCCATCAGGTCCAGGGGATTTATCCGCCTTGAGTCCCATTATTTTACTGAGTACCAATTCCTGAGTGATTTTAATCGTATTTAGCTCCTCCCCCCCTAGAGCCCCCTGTTTGTCCAGTGTTGGGATATTCTTAGTGTCCTCTACCGTAAAGATTGAAACAAAATATTTGTTCAGCATTTTTGCCATCTCCATGTTTCCCACCATTAATTTCCCGGTCTCATCCTCTAAGGGACCTACGTTTGCCTTAACCATCCTTTTTCTTTTTATATAACTATAGAAACTCTTGCTATCTGTTTTTATATTTTTTGCTAATTTATTTTTATAATCTATCTTCCCTTTCTTAATCAATCCTTTGGTTACTTTTTGCTGTCTTTTGAAGACTTCCCAATCTTCTATCCTCCCACTAAGTTTGGCTACCTTATACGTCCTTGTTTTTAGTCGGATACTATCCTTAATTTCTTTACTTAGCCACGGATGGCTGTCATTTCTTTTACACCCTTTTTTCCTCAGTGGAATATATATTTTTTGAAAGTTGTAAAATAACTCCTTAAATAAACACCACTGCTCATGTACCGTCTTACCCTTTAATCTATTTTCCCAGTCCACTTTAATCAATTCCGCTCTCATACCATCATAGTCTCCTTTATTCAAGCTCAGTACGCTTGTTTGAGAACCAACCTTCTCACCCTCTAATTGGATATGGAATTCAACCATGTTATGGTCACTCATTCCAAGGGGATCCTTAACTAGGACATTATTAATTAATCCTGACTCATTACACAGGACCAGGTCCAAGGTTGCTTGCCCCCTTGTAGGATCAGTTACATACTGCTCAAGAAATCCATCCCTAATACACTCAATAAACTCTTCCTCCAGGCTGCCCTGCCCAATTTGATTTGATTTAAATTACGAGAAGAGATTACACAAATTAGGGTTGTATTCCCTAGAATTTAGAAGGTTAAGGGGTGATCTGATCGAAGTTTTCAAGACGTGAAAGGGAACAGATAGGGTAGATAGAGAGAAACTATTTCTGCTCGTTGGGGAGTCTAGGACTAGGGGGCACAGTCTAAAAATTAGATCCAGACCTTTGAGGAGTGAAATTAGGAAACACTTCTACACACAAAGGGTGGTAGAAGTTTGGAACTCTCTTCCGCAAATGGCAATTGATGCTAGATCAATTTTGATTTTAAATCTGAGATTGATAGATTTTTGTTAACCAAAGGTATTAAGGGATATGGGGCAAAGGCAGCTATATGGAGTTAGGTCGTAGATCAGCCATGATCTCATTGAAGGGCGGAACAGGCTCGAGGGGCTGAATGGCCTGTTCCTATGTAACACATGCTATTACACTCACTTGTAGGTCTGCTCTTTCCCCTGTTGCAGGAGACGCAAGCACAGAACATGAGGGAGAGAGAGAGAACCGGAGATGGTCCTCCACAGATCTGACAACTGGCAAGGAGGAGGCTCTGGAGATCAGTGGCATCTCGGCCTCCCTGGCCATCTGGTGGCCAGATCAAATATAATCCACACACGTCCTACAACATTCAGTCATGTTGACTTGATTTCAGCAGCGAGTGAAATATGATCATCTTCAAAATGATAAGTTGCAACATTGTTACCTCGCCAGGACTAATTCATATAATTTCTCTCCGACAGCATGCAGCAGAAGCTGATGTACCTAGCAGATGACGAATCCTCAGAAAGAAAAGAAAAAAGACTTGCAGTTCTATACCGCCTTTCACAACCACCGGGCGTCCCAAAGCGCTTTACAGCCAATGAAGTACTTTTTGAAGTGTAGTCACTGTTGTAATGTAGTAAATGCAGCAGCCAATTTGTGCACAGCAAGCTCCCACAAACAGCAATGTGATAATGACCAGATAATTTGTTTTTGTTATATTGAGTGATGGATAAATATTGGCTAGGACACTGGGGATTACTCCCCTGCTCTTCTTTGAAACAGTGACATGGGATCTTTTAACGTCCACCTGAGAGAGCAGACGGGGCCTCGGTTTAACATCTCAGCCAAAAGATGGCACCTCCGACAGTGCAGCACTCCCTCAGACTGCACTGGAGTGTCAGCCTGGATTTTTGTGCTCAAGTCTCTAGGGTGGGACTATGAACCCACAACCTTCTGACTCAGAGGCGAGGGTGCTACCAACTGAGCCATGGCTGATACTTCAGAGGATGCACCATCACAGGACTCATGCTTACCCTGCACCAGCCCAGATACTTGCGCTTCGGTGGGACTAGTTAGACAGATAGTTGGGTTTTCACCTGGTGACTCACACTTCACAAGTGAGCAAGAGCAGATAGTGGTGGTTGGGACAGCTGTGGTCAGCTGGACACAAATGCTGCATCCCGGGGGCTGTCGATGAAAAGGATAATCATTGAGGGACAGCAGAACATGTGAGACTGACAGGCCTTCCACACACACTGTCCATGATTGCAGAGTGAATGGAGGAGTCCGCCTCAAGCATGAGTAGGTTGCTGTCGCAGGGCATTGCGATGATGTCTTCTTGCATGGATAGAATGTCTAACTCCGTGGAACATCAATCATGGCAATCAAATAAGTCCATGCAGACCTTGACCACGGCCGGCCAGACCCTGGATGCCAACATGTCTGCCGCCTTAAAAAGGATGACAGATACCTTAGCCTTACAGTGCATCACTGATCTGCACCAAGCTGCTCTCCAGCAGAGTGATAGCAGTGAAGTGCAGCTGGCCCATGAGAGGGATGATGGCGAAAGGGGACATGAAAGTGAGGACTCCACTCAAAGTGCTCCCACTTCTAGGGATATTAGGATAGGGCGGGAAAGTGGAGTTGAGTAGAAGATCAGCCATGATCTTATTGAATGGCTCGAGGAGCCGTATGGTCTACTCCTGCTCTTATTTCATATGTTCTCATCTGTTGCCCACCCCTCAGTCAGTACCCAAAATGCTGCCTCCTCTCCTGATGGCTGAGTCTGCCCCTGCACAGGTGGAGCAGTCTTTGGAGGGGCCCTTACAGGCTCCAAAACCCAGAGGTCATTGGCCAAGAGTATCTCAGCAGTCAGAGCAGGGATCTGAGCAGCCTGTCTCTACCTCTGCTCAAGGAAAAGGAAGAGTAAAGCTTTGTAGTTCACCAAGGGTATGCCCATGGGTGTATGAGAAAAGGTTATGTTGTGAAGTTTCCATTCCTTAGGAGAATCACATAAATGTTATTACTTTGCACCACTTTCCCGTGTTGCCAATTCTTGGTTGCTGTCTGGCAAGTTGTCTTTTCAGTTGCTTGATGATGAATGGGAAGACATGAATTGACGGGGACCAACGGGGGGATATGCAATGGGTACTTGGTTATTATTGAGAGGTCGCACAACACCAGGTTATAGTCCAACAGTTTTATTTGAAATCACAAGCTTTCGGAGCTATCGCTCCTTCCTCAGGTGAAGTAAATTGGATACAGAATCGCCAGAGCATATATAGATGGAAAAAAAAGCATGTGTACTTTACAATTGCAGACCAATAAATTAAATCATCCTGACTATCTGCCGAGGTGTGATAAAGTTAATTAAGTCAGCTATTTGCAGACTGCTTTGTGTCAGTGGCATGGTGGGGGCGTTGAGCATTGGATGTGCTTCTTGCATCGGTCCAGTGATGGTAACTAACTGAACCATACATTAATAAGGGCATCCTTGGCAGCAATGTGAGCGGCTGGTGCTGCATTGGCGTTGTCATCTTCCTCCTCCTTTTCTGATTCGTCCACAGATGATGTGCGCTCTGCGCCTTGTTCCTCCTCAAGCTCCAATCCTTGCTGCTGCACAATGTTGTCCAGATCGCAGCACATGAGGATCATTCTGGAAATCCTGGGTGGTGAGTACAGAAGGTCACCTCCATGTTTGCCCAAGCACCTGAAGCGCATCTTGAACATGCCGATTGCTTGCTCAATGACACATCTGGTCATCATATGGCTTTCATTGTACCGCTCTTGGGCTTCATTGGTTAGGTTTCTCATGGGTGACATCAGCCAATTTTGAAGTGGGTATCCTTTGTCTCCTAGCAGTCACCCCTTAAGTGTGCTTGCAGGTCCAAAGACGTTAGGGAGCTTGGACTGCTGCAGGATGAAAACATCATGGCAGCTCCCGGGGATCTGGCACACACCTGCATGAACCTTTTCTTGTGGTTGCTTACCAGCTGCACATTGATGGAGTGGAAACCCTTGCAGTTTATGAATACTCCTGGTTGATCTTGGGGGGAGGGTGGATTGCCACATGTGTGCAGTCGATAATATCCTGCACCTGTGGGAAGCCAGCTAGAGACACAAACCCGAGCGCTTGTTCATTCTGACTGGCGTCATCACAGGCGCAGTTCACATAATTGCCGGCCCTGGCAAACGATCCATCAGTCACCTGCCTTTTTCATTTGTGTGCTGCCGACAGGAATTTCCTGGATATGTCTCCAGCAGAGCCCTGGAAAGATCCAGAGGCAAAAAGGTTGAGGGCAGTGGTCACTTTGACAGCCACTGTTAACACATGACCACCAGGTCCAGCAGGTAGTAGGTCTTCTAGGAGGCTGCAGATATCTGCCACCACCTGACAGGACAAGTTGAGCCTTTGGAAGTACTGCTGTTCTGAAAGGTCAAGGGAACTCAGCCTCTACCTGTACACCCTGTTTTGCAGGCAGTGCCCCCTGCGAGCTGCACCCCTCTGCTGTCCAGCTGCAGATCTGTCAATAGCAGGCTGTTGCTGCTGCTGATGGTCATATTGCTCCTTGTCCAAGGTCTAATCTAAGGCAGCCAAGGCACCATCCATCCTGATCTGATTCTGACAACCTCCAAAGTGTAGAAAGTAAACTCTCAGGAAAAATATTGTGAACAAACCCTTTCCCATTAGTAGGTGAAGTGGGGAAAGATTTAAAATAACATCGCTGGCAGCTCACAGAATGGTGTAAGAGAGACAGTTGCTAACATGAAAGACCACATCCATAAGGTGTGGTCAAGATAACTGACCTTTGAGACTAAAAACAACTCAGTTGAGACATGGGGGGAGAAATTCAGTATCGCCCCATTTGGGGCGCAATTATCGGCCGGGCGCAAAGATTAGCGCCTGGCACTAATTATCGCCACCGACTGCAAACTTGACTTTTATCGCCCCTGGAGGTGATTGGAGCGCTAAATCAGGCGCTTCACACCTGTCTTAAGGCGCAAAGGCCGAGGAGCGAGGCGCTACCTCAGAGCGCTGGCGAAGCTCATGTAATGTCAGTCAGCAATGGAACACACACACAATGGCACGGGCCAGTTCTTAAAGGGGATGGTTGATCTTGCTTTCCATCCACATCCTGCTCATTGCAGCCTTGAATCTCGGCCTGGAGAGACCTGCACATCAAATCTGCTGGAAAGAACAATGGAGAGTACCAGGGAAAGAGCTCAGAGTGTAGCCCCCACAGTCTCTTCTAAATCGATACAAGGAATGGCAAATCAAAATGAACCTGCAAAGTGCTGCTCAGTACCCAAAACTCCTTCACACAGCGTTGAATCTCTCCAGAAGTCTCTCTCCCTCTCTCTCAGAATGTGTGGTTCAAAAATGGCACCAACAATAAAAGGCAGGAAGCGGTCGCCTTTAAATAGCGCTCCCCCAGTCCCTTCATGACTGCAAAACGCTGCCCTCAACATGTCGTTACTAGCGTCAGGCAGTAAGGCAGGGGGCGCCACTCAATATCCGCTCCGGGGCGATACCGGGGCGTTGCGCACTCGACTGACGTCACGATCTGCCGGCGCAGGAGATCGTGGCAGTAGTGTTTAGCGCCGCCGCAAAATGTCTAGTTAATTTCGCGAGTGGCGCAAACATCGCCGCGCCTGGGCACTAGATGATTTGCGCCCTATTAGCGCCCTCTTAAGGCGCTAACGGGAGGCGCAACCAACTGAATTTTTCCCCCGTGATGTCTAGCACTTCAGCTGCCCTGAGGGTTTTATTATCTGGGTCACAATGCTTCCAAGTTATCTTTTAATCAGCGTTCAGCAGTTTGGGCTAATAATTGAGTATGCAGCTTACACATGTTTACCTTAGGACATGTAACCCAATCCGTGAAGGTGCATGCGGGCCAAGATCCAATCAGGTTGCGGGAATGAATTGTGCATGAGGCCGCCATGCTTATTTGAATGTATAAAAATGTAGGGCTTGCTGTAACAATTGGGAGAAGTCTGGCTAAAGACAGAGCAGATTGTCTCCCCACCGGTGTAATAAAGACAACTTGACTATCGATCTGAAAACCTTGTGTCGAGTGTTGGTTTAAAATACTCCACATCAATTGGCGTCACGAACAGGATTCCACATGGACGGGAGGCACGGGCGAGTGAAGCTGAGCCAAAAAACGTGAGTACCTTTAAATTACCACGTACAGTTAGGGCAAGGCAACACCGTCTCGTGTCCACCGCCCCCTTTGGAATCAAAGAACTAAAAGGTTTGAATCAATAAGTCAAGTAGTCTCGGGGTTTGGGCGAAACACGCGGAAGTATAGGTGTGGTATGAGTTGCAAGTAGTGCGTTAACTTTGGTGTAAAGTATAAGCATACCTCTGACAATAAATAACCCGAACAAAAATGGTGGCCGGGAAAAGGGAAGAGCTCGAGTGGGGACCGGAGGGGTCTCTGACATGCTATTTAGCGGACAAAAATAAAAGATTAATTGACAAAATGGTTAAAAACGATTGGCAACCGAATGACCCACCAGCCAAATAAAGAGAATGGTGGGCCAAAGAAACAAAATTAAAGGAAGAAAAAGCCATCATTTTAGTGGCTCGCGCATATTATGAGTTGCATAGACGTACTCGAATATGGACCAAAAATGGGTGCCAAAATTGTACCTGAGTACCAGTAATGGCAACAGCTCCTGTAACGCCGTCGGAGGTGAAAGGAGCAGACGAGGACGGGATAGACTGGGACACGCTAGGCCGAAAAGCGTCTGAATATGACCCCGACTATAATGACGGGGAAATCCCGCCCCCATATGATGACATAAAAGCGGCACCTATTAAGGTGGAATTTATTCCGGGCACCCCCGTGGTGCCTATACCGGCAGGGGCACTCCCAGGCGCCGTAGCCATCCCAGCAGTACCAGCTCAGATAAAGACCACTTACATATCTTTTTCCCCAGGAGATAAATTGAAGTTGCTTCAAATACTGCCGGAACTAAAGCCCCGACAGAGTAATGCCATATTCTGGCAGAAACTAAGAGAAATGAGAATATGTCACAACTTCCACAACTGGGATGTTGATGGACTAGTGAGGGCAAAAATGAGCGAAGATATGTGGGGTCAATTACCTCAACAATACAGGGACGGGACATGGTGTCAAGATGTGGCGCCTGCAAACCAGCAATGAGATGCGGATTATAAAGCATTTAGGACCGCTGTTACACAAGTCTTGGGAGTAGTACCAGTAAACTGGGGACTAGTCATGGGAATTAGTCAGGGGAAAGGGGAGTCCGCCCATGACTATGGAGAACGGAAGTGGACTAGCTTCGTAGCCCACTCAGGTATAATAGCACCACAACGAGACAATTTGGCATTCTTAAAAATGTACAAGGAAGGGTTGAGTGGTGCCTATCAGGCCATACTAAAAACTGGACTGGTCACCATGCAGACCTTTGATGAATTGATCAGATGGGCGGCCGAGGTGGACAACCAGCAGAAAGTTAAGGTGGCCACCTTGGAGGAACAGGTAGCTGTAGCAAAAGAGACGGAAGTCTGTTTTAACTGCAATAAGCCTGGGCACAAGCGTAACAAATGCACATTGCCTAGGAAAGACACAAGAAGGAGATGTAGAAACTGTAATAAACCTGGACACGAACAGCGAGACTGTTGGGCCCAGGGAGGGGGTAAGGCAGGCAAAGGCCCAAGACAACAAGAGGCAGCTTGTACTGAGAAGATAACGGACATGGCCGATATGAATAAGAATCAACTGATCGAACTAATCAAAACCTTGTCACATTCCCGCTAGGTAGCATCGGCCCCCGGTACGGACACCGATCCCCGTCTGTATCTAACAGCACTGTTTAGGGGCCGGCAGTGTGATATGTTAGTTGACACGGGCATCAATGTCTATAACCGCGCACAAAAACCTCAATACTGATACAAGGAGTGGGCGGGAAGAGTACTCACGCTTACAAAAGTGAGACACAATTATTGGAACTAGGAGGAATTTTTCTCCCGGTCCAGTTATGGGTATGTGATAACCCAGAGGGAACAATCTTAGGAGTGGATATACTAAGTGAACTGGACCTGGTGATAGATGTACGAAATAAGACTGTATTACGAAAGCGCGTAATTGATGATAAATTTGAAGCCAGGAATATGGCCAGTTATATGACAAAGATCGGTAGTATTAAACAATTAGAAAGGGATTGGGCACAAGATGGAATATGGGGAGTCCTATGCCAGGCGGTAGAAGGAGTATGGGCCATCTCTAAACAGGACTGCAGACTAACTATAATTGACCGTATCATGATACCCGGACCGGAGCACAAGGCGCATAGACAATACCCAATAAAACCAGCAGCCAAAGAGGCCATATCCAGGATAGTAACCGAGTTAGTGAAACAAGGAGTGTTAAAAGAAACCACAGCAACCACAAACACACCAATTTGGCCGGTAGGTAAACCAGACGGATTGTACAGATTAACTATAGATTACTCCGCATTGAATAAAATAACTCCGCGAGAACATCCGATAGTGGCAAGTCCCTCTACAATATTTAATGGTCTGAAACCAGACTTTAAGATATTTACAGTCTTGGATATAGCGAACGGGTTCTGGTCCATACCATTGGCAGAGGAATCACAAGGGAAATTCGCCTTTACTGTCGGGGATAGACAGTATACATGAACCAGGGTCCCGCAGGGGTTCCACAATAGTCCAAACATATTCCACCGTGTACTGAGTCAAGCCTTAGACGAGTTAGATCTATCAAAGTACCAGAGCGCCCTACTCCAATATGTCGATGACATAATGATTGCATCAGAGGACGCCAAAGGACACATGGGAGGATTACTAACCACCCTCCAGGCACTTAAGAAAGCTGGCTTTAAACTGAACACCAAAAAGGCACAGGTCGGACTGTCCAAAGTAAAGTATCTAGGACACGAAATTAGCCAGGGGTATAAGGCACTCCCGCAGGAACGAAAGGCAGCCATAAAAGACATGCCAGGGAGTGAGGAAAGTGTTGGGACTATTTAACTACTGCAGAAATTTTATATCAGACTTTGCAGAGAAAGCAGAGCCGATTCAATTATTAGTTAAAGGGGGGAGACCCGCCACAGACAAGATAGAATGGGAATCGGAGCAGGACGAGGCTTACACAAAATTAAAAGCAGCCCTGACGTCTGCACCTGCACTAGGATTGCCAAATCTAGTCAAACCATTCCATATATACTATAGTATAGACGGGAACTTCTATAACGCCGTAGTCACCCAAGAGTATGGGGGAGATATAAGGCCAATTGCCTATTACTCCACCCAGCAAACCCCCGTGGCTAAAGGAATGGCGAGATGCGTGGCGGCCCTTGACTGTGCCGCATGGGCGGTGCGGATATGCGAGCCCGTCACTATGTCAGGACAGCTGATACTACACACGCAACACACAGTGGTGGACCTGCTAAACACAGGCAAAATGAAGGCTGTATCAGACAGAAAGAGGGTGGCTTGGGAAGCAGTATTGATACCCAAGGACAGATCAGTCCAGATTATAAGGGAACATAGAGTCAACCCCGTGGAGGTAATGCTATCAGAGGGTGAGGCACATGAGTGTCAGTTAGTAATCGAAGAAGAGGTCAGAGGAACCGTATCAGAATCGCCCCTTGAAAATCCCGAAAACACCTTTTATGCAGACGGATCTTGCCGATATATAAATGGAGAGCCACAAACCGGTTGGGCAGTAGTGTCTGAGAACGGAGAAACTGTCGCAAAGGGAGGGCTTGAAGGAGGAACCTCAGCACAAGTAGCACTGAAATTGGCAAAAGGAAAACGAGTAAATATATACACAGACAGTAGGTATGCGTTTGGGGTAGTGCATGATTATATGACAGCGTGGAATAGGAGAGGATATGTAACCTCCGGAGGACAAATACGGCATGAGGAGGTAGTGAGAGACCTAGTAGAAGCAGTAAGAGGAGCAGAAGAGGTAGCAGTGATTAAAATAAAGGCACACCGCAAGATAGTGAGCGAGCAACAAAAGGGAAATATGTTAGCTGATCAGGCAGCAAGAGCAGCGGCGGACACAGAGATGCCTACACCAATAGCAGCAGGTAGAATAGGAGCAGAGGAAGTGAACATTAAGAGAATCCAAGAGGAGACCAAAATGAAGGAGCAGGAGCAGTGGACAAAGAGAGGCGCAGCCAGAGGTAGTGATGGAATATTGAAAAAGGACCTCAGGATGGTAGCCCCTCACTGTATCCAGGAGAATTTGTTGAAAATATACCATGAGCCAGACCATGGGGGGCGGATGGCATGATAGGTAGGCTAAGTATGGATTGGTGGTGGGGTGGAATGGGACAAGATGTGGCAAGATACTGCAGATGCTGCATCATCTGTGGACAGCACAACCCGGGTAGGCCTATAAAGGTTAAAATGGCCCACCAGCCACGACCCAAAGGCCCCTGCGAAAACCTCCAGATAGACTTTACTGGACCCCTACCCAACAGCAGTGGGAAGAAATACTGCCTAGTGATCAGAGACCAGTTTACAAGGTGGGTGGAAGCATTTCCCACCAGAGACTGTCTTTTTCTTCTTAGGCAGTCCCTCGGAACTGAAGATGACTTGCTTCCACATTAAAAATGAGTTCTCAGGTGACTGATGTGTCCAATGCGGGACCTACAGTCTCTGTCACAGGTGGGGTAGATGGTGGTTGAAGGGGCGGGTGGGTGGGGTGCTTGGGTTGATGTGCGCTCCTTCCGCTTGGCTTCCGCTTGCTCCTGTTGAAGAGACTCGAGGTATTCGGCGCCTTCCCGGATGCTTCTCCTCCACTTTGTACGGTCTTGGGCCATGGATTCCCAAGTGTCGGTGAGGATGTTGCACTTTTTCAAGGAGGCTTTGAGGGTGTCCTCGTTTCCTCTGCCCACCTGGGGCTCTCTTGCCGTGTCGGAGCTCCGAGTAGAGCGCTTGTTTTGGGAGTCTCGTATCGGGCATGCGGACGATGTGACCCGTCCATCGGAGCTGATCGAGCGTGGTCAAAGCTTCGATGCTGGGGATGTTGGCCTGAGCGAGAACACTGACATTGGTGCACCTATCCTGCCAATGGATTTGCAAGATCTTGCGGAGGCAGCGTTGGTGGTACCTCTCCAGTGCTTTGAGGTGCCTGCTGTACATGGTCCATGTCTCTGAGGCATACAGGAGGGGGGGTATTACTACTGCTCTGTAGACCATGAACTTGGTGCCGGGTTTGAGGTCCTGGTCTTCAAACACTCTCTTCCTCAGGTGACCGAAGGCTGCACTGGCACACTGAAGGTGGTGTTGGACTTCGTCATTGACGTCTGCCCTTGTTGACAGTAGGCTCCCAAGGTATGGAATGTGGTCCACGTTGTCCAAGGCCTTGTCATGGATTTTGATAATCGGGGGGCAGTACTGTGTGGCGGGGACCTTTGTCTTACGGATGTTTAGTGTAAGGCCCATGCTCTCGTACGCTTCGGTGAAGGTGTTGACAATGGTTTGGAATTCGACCTCCGAGTGTGCGCAGACGCAAGCATCGTCTGCATACTGTAATTCGATGACAGAGGAAGGGACGACCTTGGATCTGGACTGGAGGCGACGGAGGTTGAACAGTTTCCCGTTTGTTCCGTAAATTAGCTCCACTCCAGCGGGGAGCTTACTGAGGGTGAGATGGAGCATTGCTGCAAGGAAGATCGAGAAGAGCGTTGGTGTGATGACACAGCCTTGCTTGACCCCGGTCCGTACATGAATTGGGTCTGTGGTGGAACCATTGGTCAGGATCAGGGCTTGCATGTCGTCGTGAAGCAGGCGGAGGATGGTGACAAACTTTTGAGGGCAGCCGAATTTGATGAGGACACTCCATAATCCCTCACGGTTGACAGTATCAAAGGCCTTTGTGAGGTCAAAGAAGGCCATGTACAGCTGTTGGCACTATTCCCTGCATTTCTCTTGTAATTGGCATGTGGTGAAGATCATGTCCATTGTGCCCCTTAGTGGGCGGAATCCACATTGCGACTCTGGGAGGAGCTCTTCAGCCACTGGGAGAAGGCAATTGAGGAGGATTCTTGCAATGACTTTCCCTGTGGCAGACAGCAGGGAAACTCGTCTGTAATTACCGCAATCGGACTTGTCACCTTTCTTGAAGATGGTGACAATTACGATGTCTCTGAGATCCCCTGGCATGCTCTCCTCCTTCCAGATAAGAGAAATTAGTTCATGAATTCGCGCCAGTAGTGCTTCTCCGCCATGCTTTAGCGCCTCAGCAGGGATTCCATCAGACTGTGGCCCGGATATTTACATACGACGTGATACCGTGTAAAATTCGCAATTATCGCGATTCGAAATAACGAGATAAAGCAGATTCGTTTCATCAGTTTTATTTCAACGAAATGCTGTCATGATTAAACAGGACACAGAAGCCTGTAAAATGGCCGCCGAGCATCGTGGCAGAAGCTTCCAGAATACAGTGGGCAGACAAGATGGCGTTCGAATAAACATTTCAGTATAAGATTGGATAATACTCGGCAAACATTGATAAAGACAGGATGCAACCTGTTTGCATTTGTGACAATAGCAAAGATATAAGTGCTGGAATCATTTTCCATGCACAAGTAAGGACCATTGTACTGGGCAATCGAAGGCCCATCCAGACACAGCAATACACATATCAGTATTCGAGGAGGCCCCAAAACCAGTCAGGGAGACTCCTAGCCGGTTCGACAATGGGGAAAACATTAACGGATAGTTGGCCAGTTTCAGGTGCTACCAATACCCATTAAAGGAAAGAATCGCCCCATGCTGGGAGTTTTGTGCACCAGTATTACACAAAGGACAAACATTAAGATTTGAGCGGGAGATAAGGGAACACAGCACTATAACTATAGTGAACAAATGTCCATCAGGGGCTTATTCTCTTGATTCGACTCTTGACTCGGGCTGAACTCTTGCTTATTATTCTCTTATCTGGCTGATGACTGCTGAACTCTTATTCGCTTGCTGCTTCATGGACTCGCTTGACTGGTGAGCTTTTGATTGTCTCTCTGGACTTCTACAACCGTGTCCGAGCACTGTCGAGTTCTTCATGACAACGGGGAGCCCAGCCTGCTTGCCGGAGCAGCGAAAATAAACAAGTGGGGTACAGAGACCCCTTCCAACACGTGACAGTCAGGTGTTGCAGCGAAACAAGCCGAGTGCCTCGTTTAAAATTCTCCGAAGTATCACGAGTGATGAGCATGTTTCCTCGATCCTACAAATCTAGATTAGTGTAGGTATTAATAGGGGAGGGTGGTTTTATTAAGGATAAATATAATGTGTTCCCCTTTTTACAATGTGCCGTGCGATCCTCATTACCCTAGACCAAGTTTTATGAATGTATGTATACTTGTACTGTCATTAATTTGTGCCTATGACATGTACTTCATGATTTTGGACGTTATGCAATAAAGATTTCCATTTTGTACTATTCAACCGGGTCTATTTGAGTTTTCTCTGCATTACTGCTCTCGCACCTAAGTCCAGTGTTAGAACCGTAAGGGCGAGTGGGTCGAACCACTCACAGGTGCTTATTGCAACAAGGCTGGCTGGAGACCAGAGCAAGCAAGAAGGCCTAACCTCGCACAAGCACCCTGAACCGAAACCCCTTACAACTGAGATGGGGGGCTCCCGTTGCAAATAGATTCAGATCAAGGCACCCACTTTATGGGAAAGGTAATGAAGGAAGCTTGTAAGCTATTGGGAGTAAGACAGAAGTTCCACATCCCCTATCATCCGCAAAGCTCAGGCATGGTAGAGCAAATGAACAGAACCCTGAAAACAGCCTTAAGCAAGGCCATAGCCGAAACTGGACAGGGATGGGTGGATGTCCTCCCATGTATCCTGATGAGGCTGAGAGCCACCCCAAACAGGGTGAGCGGACTGACACCATATGAACTCATGACTGGACGAGCCATGCGTCTGCTGGAAGGAGTAGCATCTGGTAGCGAGGGACTAGGACCCTTAAAAGATAAAATTAGGAAATACGTACAAACATTGGATAATCAATTGAAGGAGCTCAAACAAGAAGTTAAAGAACAGCAAGACATCAGAGATAAAAATACACAAATGCAGGGGGCCTCAGAGCCCCTACCCAAGGTGGGCGAGCAGGTATTTGTTAAAATATCGCCAGAGAGATCGGGATTCTCATCTAGATGGACCGGACCATTTGAGGTTATCATGACCAGCGATACGTGCGCATGCATAGATATGAGGGGAAAGGGTAGGTGGAAACATTGGACCCAACTGAAACGGTACAACAATAACCCATCTGACCTTAAATCCCACAGGAACAATGCAATAAACACCAGAGATAAACTAACATCTGGTGACGACCAGGCTTCTGCTTAATTCACAGGGAAACTTCACCATGAAGGTGGGATTACTGCTGGGAATCGTATGCATATTAATAGTTCATGAAATAAGTGAAGGGACATCCCACATTACACGACAAGTACATGATGAAGAAGCACCATGTTTTAATGGAACAATCACATTCGGAGTCTCATCCCCGGTCCCATGTGGGACAAAGAGGACTGGGAACGTGAACTATGGTAAAGAGAGTTATAGTTACAATAGAAACATAGAAGGATGTGGATGGCTAGACTGTAGAAAATGGATCAATCTCCCGCCTGACGGTGGGACACCGTTACCACAAAACGGCGAGAGACCCAGCAAGAAGGAACCATGTGGGGTAATGGATGGAAGGAGGTGGCATGGTATGAGATTTGTCCCCCTAAGCCCACATCCCTGCCGACTGCTGCTACAACTATGACCACACTACCAACGATGCTACAATGTCCAGTTATGACACCTGGGCCTATGAATAGACTAGTATTATTTACCAAGGGAGAACAATTGTATGATAATGTGAGACATGAAATTGTACCAGTACTAATGAACTTAACCATGTTACACTGGCCAGGATATTGTGAGAGGTTTAACAAAACTAGAGAATTGTATGCATATATGATAAAGAATGTAATTAACCAAGCTACTGATGCGACAGGGGCCACTAGTTTCAGGGGACATGCTGCATTCCACCAAAGGATTAAGAGGAGCTTAGGAACCGACATACTCATGGGAATAAACACAGGGACATCATTCATTAATGTCCTAGATATACAAGGAGTCCAGAGTAGCGTGGAACGACTGAAAAGGGTAATACAACAGATTTTAGAGAAGGAAACTGGTTTGGTTTGACAAGGATCAGAGTTAGGACAACATACGGTAAGGAAATTACTCAAGGGAATCAAGGTTATAGAGGACCACGCTAGCATTATCAACAAACTAAACCATAGAAATGAGGAACAGGCAAAAGACGGGGTAGGGCGAGGCTTATGTCATGCCTATGGCCAATGGATCACCGGACAGTTGAAACATAATCTGGCACAGATACAGCGATGCGAGGTACCAGACTGGATTAACAGCACACAGCTCCATGGCCTGAGCCAGAACCCAGGCCCCCTGAGTTCTTTCACCCTCAAAGGGATGACCAGAGTATATCCGGTGATACAAAAATGTAAAGCAGAAGTGACGTGGTACTCCTGATACCAGTGGTGGGACTAGACACTGCTCCATACTCACAGTACCAGGTAACAAACATAGGCATAGTGAGGGGTGAGACATACCTCCAATACTATCCGATTGATACCTATGCCATCAGGAAAAATGGTACTATGAGAGGAGTCTCCCTAAACGGATGCCACGGGAAAGGCACACTGACGATATGCCCACATCCGGTAGGAGAAGGCCCTAAGGATGAGTGCAGCTATAATAAGACAGAGGGGTGTGTGTTGGAATTATCACATGTTGACCACCATCACACCCGCTCGGGATATAGGGGAGAAGGGGAGTATTATATAGCCACCACGGAGACTGAGTACCAATATAGTAACCTTGTGTGTGCAATCACAATGCCCAACTTTTGCTTTACGCCAAAGATCCTTGTGACAATTGGACACACCAGATTGGTGTATGTACATTCAAGAGAGGAGATAAAACTAAATGTGACAGATAATCTAAGGGAAGAGTTGGTCAATTATGAAGACCCGGTAGGGGCCCCAATACCCCGCCTGCAAGAAGATCTGCAAGAAATGAAAGAGGATTTAAGCAAGATGGTGAAACAATACATAGTGTTGCAAAGGAATCTCGGGGAATTAGAAAAAGACATAGAGGTAGGGCTACAGGAAGTCCCGTGGTATGAGAAGCTGTGGGATTGGGGAATGAATGTCAACATACACCCATGGATCCGCATCATTTCTCATATATTAGTGATAGTACAGTTAGTCATGGCTATAGGATGGGGAATGGCAGCATGTAAAAAGAAACGGACCAAGCAAAGAGCTAAAGCGATTTGGAAAGAGCTGGAAGGCACAAGTTTGCTCTAAACATGATGGGTATGCAGGGCCTCCCAAACCAGCGACTGATCACCGCATGGGGCAGGAGGTACAGCGATGCTTATACATGTGGTTTAACTTGGGCAGGGGCCAAGTACCAAAAGGGGGGTTTGAAGTGGGGAAAGAGTTAAAATAACATCGCTGGCAGCTCACAGAATGGTGTAAGAGAGACAGTTGCTAACATGAAAGACCACATCCATAAGGTGTGGTCAAGATAACTGACCTTTGAGACTAAAAACAACTCAGTTGAGACATGATGTCTAGCACTTCAGCTGCCCTGAGGGTTTTATTATCTGGGTCACAATGCTTCCAAGTTATCTTTTAATCAGAGTTCAGCAGTTTGGGCTAATAATTGAGTATGCAGCTTACACATGTTTACCTTAGGACATGTAACCCAATCCGTGAAGGTGCATGCGGGCCAAGATCCAATCAGGTTGCGGGAATGAATTGTGCATGAGGCTGCCGTGCTTATTTGAATGTATAAAAATGTAGTGTTTTCTGTAACAATTTGGAGAAGTCTGGCTGGCTAAGACAGAGCAGATTGTCTCCCCACCGGTGTAATAAAGACAACTTGACTATCGATCTGAAAACCTTGTGTCGAGTGTTGGTTTAAAATACTCCACATCAGTAGGTAAGGAAGCAGCTGTGATGACCGAGTATTTATTGGAGTATTTGCATCACTTTTAATGAGCCCCGTGAATTGCCTTTGTGTTCTTGCCTTGGTTTCAGTGGCGAGTTTCAGGAAGCTGGTAAACGCGTGGATGCGTAGTTAAATTTGAAACTGTGTTGAAATATTGCTGCAATTGAGTGATTACCATATTTAAATCGCTAACCCACCTCTCCCGAGGGTGTTACACACAACCAGCCCAACGCGCCCAAGTTAAAGGCGCAAGTCGGCGTGTTGGAGCCGGTTTCCCGACGCGCTTACATTTTGTAGCCACTTTAACCCCCAACCCGCACCTAAGCCCATGCATGCTCCACATTATAATTCCCCCTGTTAACTCTGATTCTCTCTCCACAGATGCTGCCTGCACTGCTGCGTATTTCCAGCATTTTATGTTTTTATTTCAGATTTCCAGCATCCGCAGTATTTTGTTTTTGATCAATTGTGCACAATTCACATAACGTGGCCCAGTTACATGGTTACTATGGTGTTTAATCAACCTGCATCCTTTTCAGGCAAGTGATATCACATTAACCATCATTTGTTAATGTTATACTTTGTAACATCAGCAACACAGCAATTACTGACACCAAAACACTGAAGGCCAATGAAAGGTTGTGTAAACTGTGCTCGAACTTTGACTGGGTTAGAGTCCATAGCATTATATATTCAGCAGTTCTAGAATTTTTAAACTAACAGACATAAATTGAAACCATCTTAGCTTGGGGGACACATGGAATCATCAAAATTACAGCTCAGGGGGAGGCCATTCCACTCATCGCACCTATGCTATATAAAGCTTGCAAGGGTCACCTTGGCTCAATGATGGCCTCTGAGTCAGAAGACTGGTTTCAACCCCCCTCCAGTCCATAATCTAAGCTGACACTCCAGTGCAGCACTGAGGGAGTAGTATATTGTCGGAGGTCCCGTCTTTCAGATGAGACAACAACAACTTGCCTTTATATAATGCCTTTAACATAAGAAAACGTCCCAAGGCACTTTGCAGGAGCATAATTAGACATTGACACTGAGCCAAAGAAGGAGACATTAGGAGGGGTAACTAAAAGCTTGGTCAAAGAGGTATTACATTACATAGTATTACATAGTATTTACAGCATAGAATCAGGCAATTCGGCCCAACCGGTCCAAAAATACAAGATAGTCACTAATAAATCCAACAGGGAATTCAGGAGAAACTTCTTTACCCAGAGAGTGGTGAGAATGTGGAACTCACGACCACAAGGAGTAGTTGAGGCAAATAGCATAGATGCATTTAAGGGGAAGCTAGATAAACAGCTGAAGTTAGATGAAGTAGGGTGGGAGGAGGTATAAACACCGCATGGACCAGTTGGGCTGAATGGCCTGTTTCTGTGCTGTACATTCTATGTAAAGCCATTGCAGGAGTTTCTCTGGTTACAACTGGATAGATAGAAATGGAACCAGGTGAGGGCAGTCCCACTCAGCTGGATGACAGAGGAGAGGCGTTGGAGGACGAAGGCATGGTCAACCGTGTCAAAGGCTGCAGAGAATTCGAGAAGGATGTGGAGGGTTAGTTTACCATGGTCGATAAATCAAACCCTGTTCCAATAGATGTAAAATATCTTATGGCACTATTCTCCTAGTGTCCTGACCAACATTTGCCCCTCAACCAACTCATTGCTGTGCATAAGTTGGCTGCTGCATTTTCCTACGAAACAACAGACACTGCAGTTCAAAAAATTAACTGGTTGTGAAGCACTTTGGAACATCCTGAGGATGTGAAAGATGCTACATGAATGCAAGATCTATCTTTAAATCCCTGTTCCCATTAATTCCCAAATGCCTCAAGCTACTGATACTAATAGATCTTGATACTCTGATTTAGAATTTTACACCAATGACGCAACAGAACTAAGAACAGTCCTTTCCAAATCTCCAGTCTCATAAAAGGCTATAGGGAAAGAGCAAGGAAATGGGATTTGGTGGCGAGATCTTTCAAAGACCCAGCACTAAGGACTACATGGCCTTCCTCTGTGCTGTAAAAATCTATAATTTTATGAATCTGAAGTAGGAAAAAGTGAATAAAAATTGTAAGCACATTAAGAACTGAGTTGCTTGGGTTTTGCTAGCCAGATTTTCAGGGATCAGGGGCTTCATGTGGCTCATTGGCTCAGATTGGACATCCTGTCCTAGAGAATCTGAAAAACAGACAAACACAGTTTGTGTTTATCATCTGCAACAGCTCCAATTTGATAATGTCCAAACTTTCAACCTATCGTACGTAGTTCACAGAAATCACATCCCAGTTTAACTTTATACACTGTTGCTATGATGAGTGGATTGATTTCTGGGTGGTTACTTGAGGGAGGAGCCAAGCCACTTATTTCAAATAAAAACATGCTGTGTGATTTAGGTGTCAGCTTTTTGATTTAACAGACAGTTGTTTATACTTGGTTCCAATTACTATTTTGAAGGAAATTTATGAGCCTTCTCTTTCCAAGTCAATGGGTCTATCTGGGGTTTTCAAAGAGGAAAGAGGCTGCTTGTAATCTTCAAAGTGAAGCTGTGTAGAAGCGAGCCAGATACCTGAGAATAACCACACAAAGAAGTTCAGCTCAGTACAGAAGTTACTAATTATTTGTTATTTTCTATTATGATGAGGTAGCTGAGCTTAACTATTATCATTGACATATGTTATTGCTACAATTCCCTTGTTCGTTTACTATTTAATATATTTAGCAGTTAGAGCCTAAAATACAATTCAAAGACAAAAAAATCACGAAGACATTCTAAGAAGGGGGTACTCAGTTAGTTATCTCAGACATACAATGAAAATTACCTAGATGTGACAGTGTATGAAGGTGTTCTCGAGCACAGAGTCAGGGGTCATTTGGTAGTCTGACATACAGAAGCCTAAACTATCTGCAGTTAAAAAGGTAAAAAACCCAAAAATGTTAACATTGGTGGCAGAACAGGTGGGATAGAGTATCTCACAACAACTAACAAACAATATTTAGGGAACGGTAGGATAGTGGTAATGTCACTGGGCTAATAATCCAGCGACCTGGACTAATTTGATCCAACCGAGACATGAGTTCAAATCCCATCACGGCAGCTGGGGAATTTAAATTCAGTTTTTAAATAAATCTGGAATAAAAAGCTAGTGTCAGTAATGGTAACCATGAAACTATTGGATTGTCGTAAAAACCCATCTGGTTCACTAATGGCCTTTAGGGAAGGAAATCTGCTGTCCTTACCTGGTCTGGCCTATATGTGACTCCAGACCCACAGCAATGTGGTTGACTCTTAACTGCCCTCTGAAATGGCCGAGCAAGTCAGTTGTAACTAACCGCTACGAAATGTAAGAATGAAACCAGACGGACCACCTGGTACCGGCTACGGACACGGCAACGGCCGACCCAGCCCAGTTGACCCTGCAAAGTCCTCTTCACCAACATCTGGGGACTTGTGCCAAAATTGGGAGAGCTGTCCGACAGACTAGTCAAGCAACAGCCTGACATAGTCAGACTCACAGAATCATACCTTTCAGCCAATGTCCCAAACTCCACCATCACCATCCCTGGGTATGTCCTGTCCCACCGGCAGGACAGACCCACCAGGGGTGGCAGCACAGTGGTATACAGTCGGGAAGGAGTGGTCCTGGGAGCCCTCAATATTGGCTCCGGACCCCATGAAGTCTCATGGCTTCAGGTCAAGCATGGGCAAGGAAATCTCCTGCTGATTACCACCTACTGTCCTCCCTCAGTTGATGAATCAGTACTCCTCCATGTTGAACACCACTTGGAAGAAGCACTGAGAGTAGAAAGGGCACAGAATGTACTCTGGGTGAGGGACTTCAATGTCTACTGCACCACTACTGACCGAGCTGGCCGAGTCCTGAAGGACATAACTGCCAGTCTGGGCCTGCGACAGGTGGTGAGAGAACCAACACGAGGGAAAAACCTACTTGACCTCGTCCTCACCAATCTACCTGTCGCAGATGCATCTGTCCATGACAGTATTGGTAACAGTGACCACCACACAGTCATTGTGGAGACGAAGTCCCGTCTTCATACTGAGGACACCCTCCATCGCGTTGTGTGGCACTACCACCGTGCTAAATGGGATAGATTCAGAACAGATTTAGCAGCTCAAAACTGGGCATCCATGAGGCGCTGTGGGCCATCAGCAGCAGCAGAATTGTATTCCACCACAATCTGAAACCTCATGGCCCGGCATATCCCTGCCATTACCATCAAGCCAGGGGACCAACCCTGGTTCAATAAGGAGTGTAGAAGAGCATGCCAGGAGTAGCACCAGGTGTACCTAAAAATGAGGTGCCAACCTGGGGGAGCTGCAACACAGGACTACATGCATGCTAAAAAGCAGAAGCAGCATGCTATAGACAGGGCTAAGCGATCCCACAATCAATGGATCAGATCAAAGCTCTGCAGTCCTGCCACATCCAATCGTAAAAGGTGGTGGACCATTAAACAACTAACGGAAGGAGGAGGCTCCATGAATATCCCCATCCCCAATGATGGTGGAGCCCAGCACATGAGTGCAAAAGACAAGGCTGAAGCGTTTGCAACCATCTTTAGCCAGAAGTGCCGAGTGGATGATCCATATCGGCCTTCTCCTGAGGTCCCCACCATCACAGAAGCCAGTCTTCAGCCAATTCAATTCACTCCACGTGATATCAAGAAATGGCTGAGTGCACTGGATACAGCAAAGGCTATGGGCCCCGACAACATCCCGGTTATTGTGCTGAAGACTTGTTCTCCAGAACTAGCCGTGCCTCTAGCCAAGCTGTTCCAGAACAGCTACAACACAGGCATCTATCCGACAATGTGGAAAACTGCCCAGGTATGTCCGGTCCACAAAAAGCAGAACAAATCCAACCCGGCCAATTACCGCCCCATCAGTCTACTCTCAATCATCAGCAAAGTGATGGAAGGTGTCATCAACAGTGCTGTCAAGCGGCACTTACTCACCAATAACCTGCTCACTGATGCCCAGTTTGGGTTCCTCCAAGACCACTCAGCTCCCGACTTCATTACAACATGGACAAAGGAGCTGAATTCCAGAGGTAAGTTCAGAGTGACTGCCCTTGATATCAAGGCAGCATTTGACCGAGTGTAGCATCAAGGAGCCCTAGTAAAACTGAAGTCAATGGGAATTGGCGGGAAAAGGCTTTACTGGCTGGAGTCATACCTAGCACAAAGGCAGATGGTTGTGGTGGTTGAAGGTCAATCATCACAGCCCCAGGACATCACTGCAGGAGTTCCTCAGGGCAGTGTCCTAGGTCCAACCATCTTCAGCTGCTTCATCAATGACCTTCCCTCCAACATAAGGTCAGATTTGGGGATGTTCGCTGATGACTGCACAGTGTTCAGTGCCATTCACAGCTCCTCAGATAATGAAGCAGTCCATGCCCGCATGCAACAAGACCTGGTCGACGTTCAGGCTTGGGCTGATAAGTGGCAGGTGACATTCACGCCACACAAGTGCCAGGCAATGACTATCTCCAACAAGCGAGAGTCTAACCACCTCCCCTTGACATTCAACGGCATTACCATCGCTGAATTTCCACCATCAACATCCTGGGGTCACCATTGACCAGAAACTTAACTGGACCAGCCACATAAATACTGTGGCAACAAGAGCAGGTCAGAGGCTAGGTATTCTGCAGCGAGTGTCTCACCTCCTGACTCCCCAAAGCCTTTCCACCATCTACAAGGCACAAGTAAGGAGTGTGATGGAATACTCTCCACTTGCCTGGATGAGTGCAGCTCCAACAACACTCAAGAAGCTCAACACTATCCAGGACAAAGCAGCCCGCTTCATTGGCACCCCATCCACCACCTTAAACATTCACTCCCTCCACCATCGGCGTACCATGCTGCACTGCAGCAACTCACCAAGGCTTCTTCGGCAGCACCTTCCAAACCCGCGACCTCTTCCACCTAGAAGGACAAGGGCAGCAGGCGCATGGGAACACCACCACCTCCAAGTTCCCCTCCAAGTCACACACCATCCTGACTTAGAAGTATATCGCTAATCCTTCATCATCGCTGGGTCAAAATCCTGGAACTCCCAACCTAACAGCACTGTGGGAGTACCTTCACCACACGGACTGCAGCGGTTCAAGAAGGCAGATCACCACCACCTTCTCAAGGGCAATTAGGGACGGGCAATAAATGCTGGCTTTGCCAGCGACGCCCACATCCCATAAACGAATATAAAAAAAAATGCTAAAACATGTGGGATAGCAACAGATTACAACACGAGCCCAGTGAGTTTTGTCAAAGTAACAGAATCAATCTGTTTCACTAATGAGAAAAAGCAAATGAACATAAGTTGCAGTTAGGGGTCCCAAAACTGGCAGCAAACATAGAATCATACAGTGCAGAACGAGGCCATTCAGCCCATCGTGCCTTGCCGGCTCTTTGAAAGAGCTTTCCAATTAGTCCCACTCCCCCGCGCTTTCACCATAGCCATGCAAATTTTTACTTTTCAAGCATTTATCCATTCCTTTTTGAAAGTTATTATTGAATCTGCTTCCACTGCCCTTTCAGGCAGCACATTCCAGATCACAACAACTCGCTGCGTAAAAAAATTCTTCCTCATCTCCCCTCTGGTTCTTTTGCAATTATCTTAAATCTGTGTCCTCTGGTTACTGACCCTCCTGCCAGTAGAAATAGTTTCTCCTTATTTAATCTATCAAAACCTCTCATAATTTTGAAAACCTCTATTAAATCTGCCCATAACCTTCACTGCACTAAGGAGAACAATCCCAGCTTCTCCAATCCCTCCACATAACTGAACTCCCTCATCCCTGGCATCATTCTGGTAAATCTCCTCTCCACCCTCTCCAAGGCCTTGACATCCTTCCTTACTTATATTTACTTAAAAGAACACTGATGCACTGCCTATAAATACAGATGCACCGTATCTCTCTTCAAGAGATGATAAAATCGTCAAACATTAGAACAATAGAGCGTTATAGCACAGAAGGAGGCCATTCGGCTCATCTTGTTCACAGCACTGGGTTCAGTCTGAGAGTTCACAGCACTGGGTTCAGTCTGAGAGTTCACAGCACTGGGTCCAGTCTGAGAGTTCACACAAATCCTTTCTGCGCCCCTTTATCAGGGTTTAGGATCCAGGGCTCACCCCATTACAGATTTTATCAAAGTTTAATGTTCCAGGTCACAATTAACTATGGGTGAGGAACTGTGCACAGGATGGGTAGCTGTGTAAAGCCCATGGGGGTTCTGACACCCTCCAGCCAGGCTGGAGCCATTGTTGCAGCTACAGCCCTTCAGGGAAATGTTTTGTTTTTGCACTGACAAACCTTTCAGCTGGCTTTAGGGTGTTCCCTTATAATCTGGTTCTGATGCTGTGTAAGAAGTCTGGATTCATCCCAGAATATTCCAGTCACTATCAGGAATTGGAGACTGATGGTCAGCCAATCACAACCTAAGATTCTCCTCAAGCATCTGTTGTTACTTGTCAGGATTTGGCGAACAGAAAGGAAGAGTAGAGCCAGACTTGGGGAACAGCAGACTGCTGGCTGGGCAGCTTGGCTCCTTGTTATTCTGTTTGTCATGAACAGGATGGGAGGAAAAATGTGGAGCAGATTTTACATGACGGCCACAGAAATGGACAATTCCTCTGAGACATCATGGAATTAACTGAATAAGCAACAGATTTAAAAAGAAACCAGAGAGAAGTTGGAGTAAAAAAAAAGGACCAACCTTAGAATCTTATTGTGCTGGAATGTTTTATGAAGTAGAATCTTCATGGAAAGGAGTTTGACAATATTTTAATTTTAATTTGTAGAATCAGAAGTTACAGTTACTGGCTCTTTAACTGGAGTTGTCTGCTCTAATCCCATTCATAAGAACATAAGAAATAGGAGCAGGAGTAGGCCATTCGGCCCTTCGAGCCTGCTCTGCCATTCAATGAGATCATGGCTGATCTTCTGCCTCAATTCCATTCACCGGCCCTATCACCATATCCCTTGATGCCCTTACTAGTCAGAAATCTATCGACTTCTGTTTTGAATCTACCCAATGACTGAGCCTCCACAGCCCTCTGGGGTAGAGAATTCCAAAGATTCACCACCCTCTGTGTGAAGAAATTTCTTCTCATCTCAGTCCTGAATGGCCTACCCTTTATCCTGAGGCTGTGGCCCCTGGTTCTAGACTCCCCATCCAAGGGCAACATTCTCCCGGCATCCACCCTATCAAGCCCTGTAATAATTTTGTATGCTTAAATGAGATTCCCCTGCCCTTTCCCTATATTCTTTTATATTCCTCCTTTCAAAATACTTAGCCAATTTTATTTTGAAATGGTGTTATAGTCTCTGCCCCAATAACCCCTTATGGTAAAATATTATCACAGAATTATTAATTAGATTAATAATTTAAGACATCACATGTAGTAAGTGTAGCATGCTCAGGAGGAACAGGTAACTTTGGACCTATGGTTCCCAAAGCTATCCACCACTGGGATTTTCCTCACCTTATGGCTGGGTCTGTTGTTGACTAATTCATAGAGATTGATTGTCATGATTAACCAACAACTCCATTATCATTGTATCTACCAGGATGGTAGAAGGTGAAATAGATGGACCTTGGTCTTTTTTGTCTACCAATTCTTATGTTCCTATGTTCCTTTTCATGTTCTAATAACTCTTTGTGAAAAGACTTTGTCAGTCGTACAATGTAGTCACCTCCGCCCGATGAATTGCATTATTCATTTTTTCTTCATTCACGGGATGTGGGTGTCACTGACAAGGCCAGCATTTATTGCCCATCCCTATTTGCCCTTGAGAAGGTGGTGGTGAGCCGCCTTCTTGAACCGCTGCAGTCCGTGTGGTAGGTAAAATAACAGTAATAAAGAAAATAATGGCACTAAAGAGTGACAAATCCCCAGGGGTAGATGGTTTCCATCCCAGGGATTTAAAACAAGTAGATGAGCACATTGCAGATGCCCTAACTATAATCTTCCAAAGTCCTCTAGATTCAGGAACCGTCCCTTTAGATTAGAAAATTGAGCATGTCACTCCGCTTTTTAAGAATGGTGAGAGTGGGAAACCAAGGAATTATAGACCAGTTAGCCTAACATCTGTTGTGGGGAAATTGCTAGAGTCTATGATTAAGGACAGGGTGACTGAACACCTCGAAAATTTTCAGTTGCTCAGAGAGAGCCAGCATGGATTTGTGAAAGGTCGGTCATGCCTGACAAACCTGATTGAATTTTTTGAAGAGATGACTAAAGTAGTGGACAGGGGAATGTCTATGGATGCTATTTATATTGACTTCCAGAAGGCATTTGATAAAGTCCCACATAAGAACATAAGAAACAGGAGCAGGAGTAGGCAAATCGGCCCCTCGAGCCTTCTCCACCATTCAATAAGATCATGGCTGATCCAATCTTGGCCTCAACTCCACTTTCCCGCTCTCTCCCCATATCCCTTGATTCCCTTGTAGTTTAAATGTCTGTCAATCTCTGCCTTGAATGTATTCAATGACTCCGCCTCCACAGCTCTCTGGGGTAGAGAATTCCAAAGATTCACGACGCTCTGAGAGAAAAAATTCCTCCTCATCTCCGTCTTAAATGAGCGACCCCTGATTCGGAAACTATGCCTCCTAGTTCTATATAACCCCACTAGGGGAAACATCCCCTCAGCATCCACCCTGTCAATCCCCCTCAGAATCTTATATGTTTCAATAAGATCACCTCTCATTCTTCTAAACTCCAATGGGGGAGAAATTCGGTATCGCCCCGTTTGGGGCGCAATTATCGGCCAGGCGCAAAGTTTAGCGCCTGGCGCAAATTATCGCCTCCGACTGCAAACTTGGCTTCTATCGCCCCTGGAGGTGATTGCAGTGCTAAATCAGGCGCTACACAGCTGTCTTAAGGTGCAAAGGCCGAGGAGCGAGGCGCTAACTCAGAGCGCTGGCGAAGCTCAGCTGATGTCAGTTAGCAATGGAACACAGACACTCTGGCGCCGGCCAGTTCTTAAAGGGGAGGGTCGATGTTGCTCTCCAGCCACACCCTGCTCATTGCAGCCTTGAATCTCGGCCTGGACAGACCTCAACCTCAAAGCTGCTGCAAAGAACTATGAAGAGGGCCAGGGAACGAGCTCAGCGCTTCAGCGACCGGGCCTTGGTGGCTCTGGTTGGCGCAGTAGAGCACCGAAGATCAATACTGTACCCAGAGAGTGGCAGGAGGCCATTGCCCCGTGACTATAGAAGAGTGTGGAGGGAGGTGGCTCAGCACATCTCCTCCAGGAGCATGGTGCCCAGGACCCACACACAATGTCGGAAAAAGTTCAACGACCTCACTCAGGTGGTCAGGGTGAATGGCTGCTTTTCAATACCTCTCCATCCCTCCATCTCAACCTCACTCTATGGCTAGAGGGTTTAAAAACCCCAATGCCCAACACTCATCCAAGACCTATGGCCATCTCATAAAACACACACGCACATTCCACACCTTGCATACATTAAGGGCTATTCAACTATGGGAGGCACATCAGGCAAGCACATGGCAGCATACATTAAGGGCTATTCAACTATGGGAGGCACATCAGGCAAGCACATGGCTGCATATTTACTCAGACGCCGTCCTTTTTCTTGCAGGCCAAGCTATCTCATAATAGGCGGCAGCAGCAACGGACAGGTGGAGGGCCGCCTCAGCTGCAAACCCTCAGCGATCTTGAGGCGCGCATGCACAGGATCGTAGCAAGCCAGGTGATAGGTCCCGTGGCCGCTGGAGAGGTCAACCCCCTTCGGGACAGCAATGGTAAGTTCATCAGCTTTCTCTCCTCTCTCATTCCACTTGTCCCTCACAACACCAGCCTTTTACACTTTCAATCCAACTTACTAAATTGGTCCAGTCCTTGCTCCCTTACTGCCCCCCTGTCCTGATGCTAAAGCCACTTTTGTACCTCCCTGTTTTCAGATGGTGAACCACCAGCTGAGGAGATGAGCCCTCAACCAGCCAGTGGAAGCGAAGCCACAGGCGAGGAGGAAGATGAAGCCGGAGCTTCAGCGCCAGTGTCTCCTGAGGGAGCCTATGCCCACACTGGGACCACGTCTTCCCTGGAGGGGAGCAGGGTGGAAGGGTCTGATGAGGGTGAAGCTCCGGGACCCAGCGGGCTGCAGCAACGCGATGTGGCTAAGGATGCTCGGGGGCCTTCTCCCCGGAGGGAGAGTAGGCCAGCGAGTCCTCCTGCACTGGATGCAGAGAAGGAGCAGCTCATCGCTGAAATGAACACCCAGGCGGTGAACATGCACACTCAGCTCATGGGTGCAGTGGGAAGGGTGCCCGAAAGCACCGATGGACTGGCAAGGAGTGTGGAGTACTCCGCTGCAGCACAGGCGGACGCAATGCAACTGCTTAGTGCTGCAATTCAGTCACTGGCTGCTGCGATCCAATCTCAGACTACTCTCATGCAGTCTCAGATTGAGGCAACGCAAGCACTGACTGCTGCCATTGTCACTGGTTAGGCCACATTGCCCCGGGGCTCTCACGGCGTCGCAGCAGGCCAGCTATCTGTGCTCGAGCAGATTGCTCCGGATGCTGAGGTGCTGTCCCGTGGGAGTGCCAGTGTGTCGGTCGAGCAGGGAGGTGCTGTCCTCTTTCAGGATGACAGCATTCCTGCTCCCACCACTGTCACTTCCCCATTGCACTTGCCACCACCTGCAACACAGTCAGCCCAGACTGCTGCTGCCCATGCAGAGTTGGTGCAATCTGCAGCCGGGGCCTCCAGGCCCAGAGCTGGTCGAGGGCGTCCTTCAAGGGCATCTGTAGTCTCAGGATCTGACCTTCAGCAGCCTTCCACCAGCCTTGCTGCAGCCACTGGGGCCCCATTACGGAGGAGCAGTAGGGTGGGAAGGGGGGAAGTGCGCAAGGGATGGAGATCCCCCTCGAAGGGCAAAAAGTAGGAGGTCTCATGAAATGTTGGGAACGTTTTTATTAAAGGCCGAGGTTCGTCTGATAACTTTTGTTTAGTGTTTTGGCCATTATCTCCAGCTTGTGAGAACCAGTTATGTTAATTAATGATTTGTTGTGTTTGTTTCTATTAGTTTGTCATGAATAAATGACACACACAGAGTTTGTAAAATACAAAAAGTTGTTGTATTCAAAATGTACATGTTTGGCCTTTGGAATCATTGCTGCCTTGGCCGGCTATAGGGGTTGCGGGTTGCTTTCCATCATGTTGTTCTCCATGCCAGAAGCCATCTTCTGAGTAGGGGCCTAGAAGCGGCTTGTTATCAGCTGTTGACGGATGGCACTTGCAGTTTCAACATTGTGGGCCTCCCTCCCGCCTTGGTGCTGCTGCTGATCATCCTCCTCCTCCTCTGGTGGTAAACCATTCCCTGGTGGCATTGGCTGGGTCCTGAGGATTGCCAAGTTATGAAGCATGCAGCACACAACTATGAAGAGGGAGATTCGCTCAGGAGAGTACTGCAGGGCTCCTCCTGAGTGGTCCAGACAGCGGAACCGTTGCTTGAGCACGCCGATCATCGGCTCAATTATGTTCCTGGTAGCGATATATTAATGATCTAGACGAGGGAACTAGATGTAATATCTCCAAGTTTGCAGATGACACAAAGCTGGGTGGGCGTGTGTGCTGTGAGGAGGATGCAGAGAAACTCCAGCATGATTTGGACAGGTTGGGTGATTGGGCAGATGCATGGCAGATGCAGTATAATGTGGATAAATGCAAGGTTATCCACTTCGGTGGCAAAAACAGGAAGACAGATTATTATCTGAACGGCAATAGATTGGGAAAAGGGGAAGTGCAACGAGACCTGGGTATCCTTGTGCACCAGTCACTGAAGGTAATCATGCAGGTGCAGCAGGCGGTTAAGAAGGCAAATGGTATGTTGGCCTTCATAGCGAGAGGATTCGAATACAGGAGCAAGGATGTCTTGCAGCAGTTGTACAGGGCCTTGGTGAGACCACACCTTGAGTATTGTGTGCAGTTTTGGTCGCCTTATCTGAGGAAGGATGCTCTTGCCATGGAGGGGGTGCAGCGAAGATTCACCAGACTGATACCTGGGATGGCAGGAATGATGTATGAAGAGAGTTGAGTCAATTAGGCTTATATTCGCTAGAGTTTAGAAGAATGAGAGGGGATCTCATTGAAACTTATAAAATTCTAACAGGACTAGACAGACTAGATGCAGGAAGGATGTTCCCGATGGCGGGGGAGTCCAGAAGCAGGGGTCACAGTCTAAGGATAAGGGGTAAGCCATTTAGGACTGAGATGAGGAGGAATTTCTTCATCCAGAGAGTGGTGAACCTGTGGAATTCTCTACCACACAAGGCAGTTGAGGCCAATTCATTAAATATATTCAAGAAGGAGTTAGATATATTTCTTAAGGCTAAAGGGATCAAGGGATATGGGGAGAAAGCAGGGACAGGGTACTGAATTTAGATGATCAGCCATGATCTCATTAAATGGCGGAACAGACTTGAGGGGCCGAATGGCCTACTCCTGCTCCTATCTTCTATGTTTCTATATAGCTCTCATTATACCGCAGCTCGGCAGGGGTGTTGGGGTTATGGAGCGGTGTCATCAGCCAGGTGCAGAGTGGATAACCCTTGTCCCCGAGGAGCCAACCACTTGGCTGATACGGTGCCTGGAAAAGGTCTGGCTCACCAGTCTGACGCAGGATGAAAGCATCATGGCTGCTGCCAGGACAGCGAGCATTGACGGCGAGTATCAGCTGTCTGTGGTCACAGACCAACTGGACAGTTAAGGAGTGGTAGCCCTTGCGGTTTCAGAAAACCTCTGCATTTTCACGCGGTGCCCACAATGCCACATTCGTGCAGTCAATGGCGCCCTGCACCATGGGGAAGCCCACTATCCTAGCAAAGCCACATGCGCGTTCATGCTGTTTGGCCCGGGTCATGGGGAAAGAGATGTACTGGCGTCTCCTTTTATAGAGGGCATTTGTTACCTCCTGGATACAGCAATAGACCGCAAACTGGGAGATATTGGCGATGTTCCCAGTAGCTGTTTGAAAGGAGCTGGTGGCATAAAAATTCAGAGCCACTGTCACCTTCACTGGCACCAACAGAGACGTCCTGGTCCTCAGTTGAGGCTGCAGATCTGGTTGCAGCAGGTGGCAGAGCTCAGTGGCCACCTCCTTGCTGAAGCGCAGCCTGCGCAAACACTGCTCCTCAGACAAATGAATGTAGGAGAATTGTTCCCGGAACACCCTGGGAGGGTAAGGTCTCCTGTGCAGAGGCCTGTTGGCCCTCCTCCCTCTGGCCATGTTTGCCACTCTCTCTCTGCATCTCTGATGCCTCCTATTCTGCAGGCGCAGGACGACGCCCCGAATCAGTGCAGCCCCCACAGACACTTGACAATCGAAGCAATGAAGGTCAAATCCAAAAGAACCTGCAAAGTGCTGCTCAGTAGCCAAAACTACTTCACACAGCGTTGAATCTCTCCAGAAGTGTCTCTCTCTCTCAGAATCTCTCTCTCAGAATGCCTGGTGTAAAAATGTCTCTGATAAAAAAAGGCAGGAAGAGGCTGCCTTTAAATAGCGCTCCCCCAGCCCCTTCCCAACTGCAAAACGTTCCACTCTCCCTGCCGTTGCTCGCGGCAGGTGGAAAGGAAGGGGGCGCCACTCAATATCTGGTCCGGGGCGCTACCGGGGCGTTGCATGCTCGATTGACGTCACGATCTGTGGGTGCAGGTGATCATGGCGGTAGAGTTTAGCACCGCCGAAAAAACTCTGGTCAATTTCGCGAGCAGCGCAAACATTGCCGCGCCCGGGCGCTAGTTGCTTTGCGCCCCATTAGCGCCCTCTGAGGGAGGCGCTAATCAACCGAATTTCCCCCCCCAATGAGTATAGGCCCAACCTGCTCAACCTTTCGTCATACGTCAACCCCTTCATCCCAGGAATCAACCTAGTGAAGCTTCTCTGCACTGCCTCCAGTGCAAGTATATCCTCCCTTAAATATGGATACCAAAACTGTACGCAGTACTCCAGGTGCGGTCTCACCAGCGCCCTGTAAAGTTGCATCAAAACTTCCCTACTTTTATACTCCATACCCCTTGCAATAAAGGCCAACATTCCATTAGCCTTCCTAATTACTTGCTGTACCTGCATGCTAACTTTTTGTGTTTCATGTACTCGGACCCCCAGATCCCTTTGTACCGCATTTTGTAGTCTCACTCCATTTAAATAATAATTTGCTTTTTCATTCTTCCTTCCAAAGTGGATAACCTCACATTTTCCCACATTATACTCCATCTGCCAAATTTTTGCCCACTCACTTAACCTGTCTATATCCCTTCACAGACTCTTTGTGTCCTCCTCACAACTTGCTTTCCTACCTATCTTTGTATCATCAGCATACATTACACTCGGTCCCTTCTTCCAAGTCATTAATAGAGATTGTAAATAGTTGAGGCCCCAGCACTGATCCCTGTGGCACCCCACTAGTTACTGGTTGCCAACCCCCAGAGCCTTTAATTTTACCTCATCATTTTTTCTTACTCTGACTCTATTTTCTGGTGCACTCTTATGCTTGTATGCTCTGCCCGTTCCTGATACATTCTGGTTATCATTGCCCCTGTCGTTGCCCTGCACTATTGCCTTCTCCTTTCTCTAAGAGAAGGTAGAAGTGAGGTAGAAGCCCACTGAGTTGAGGGCAAATTATTGAACTGGTTAGGAAATTGGCTGAGCGACAGGAGACAGAGAGTAGGGATAATGGGTAGAATCATAGAAAGTTACAGCACGGAAGGAGGCCATTTCGGCCCATCGTGTCCGCGCCGGCCAACAAAGAGCTATCCAGCCTAATCCCACTTCCCAGCTCTTGGTCCGTAGCCCTGCAGGTTAGAGCATCCCAAGTGCACATCCAAGTACTTTTTAAACGTGGTTAGGGTTCCTGCCTCTACCACCCTTTCAGGCAGAAAGTTCCAGACCCCCACAACCCTCTGGGTGAAGAAATTTCCCCTCAAATCCCCTCTAAATCTTCCACCAATTACTTTAAATCTGTGCCCCCTGGTTTTTGACCCCTCTGCTAAGGGAAACAGGTCCTTTCTATCCACTTTATCTATGCCCCTCATAATTTTATACACCTCAATAAGGTCTCCCCTCAGCCTCATCTGTTCCAAGGAAAACAGACCCAGCCTATCCAGTCTTTCCTCATAGCTAAGATTCTCTACTCCCGGCAACATCCTTGTAAATCTCCTCTGTACCCTCTCTAGTGCAATCACATCTTTCCTGTAATGTGGTGACCAGAACTGCATGCAGTACTCTAGCTGAGGCCTAACTAGTGTTTTATACAGTTGAAGCATAACCCCCCTTTATGCCATGGCTAATAAAGGCAAGCATTCCGTTTGCCTTCTTAAGCACCTTATCTACCTGTCCTGCTACCTTCAGGGATCTGTGGACATGCACTCCAAGGTCCTTTGTGTTCCTCTGCACTACTCAGTGTCATACCATTTAATGTGTATTCCCTTTCCTTGTTAGCCCTCCCCAAATGCATTACCTCACACTTCTCCGGATTGAATTCCATTTGCCACTGTTCTGCCCACCTGACCAATTTATTGATATCTTCTTGCAGTCTACTGCTTCCTTCTTCAGTATCAACCACACAGCCGATTTTAGTATCATCTGCAAACTTCTTAATCATACCCCCTATATTCAAGTCTAGATCATTGACATATACCACAAAAATCAAGGGACCTAGTACTGAGCCCTGCGGAACCCCACTGGAAACAGCCTTCCAGTCACAAAAACACCTATCAACCATTACCCTCTGCTTCCTGTTTCTGAGCCAGTTTTGAATCCAACTTGACACTTTGCCCTGGATCCCATGGGCTTTTAACTTCGTGACCAGTCTGCCATGTGGAACCTTATCAAAA
The DNA here is from genome assembly GCA_030390025.1 of Squalus acanthias. NCBI lineage: Eukaryota > Metazoa > Chordata > Chondrichthyes > Squaliformes > Squalidae > Squalus > Squalus acanthias. The sequence goes on from CM059430.1 coordinate 126,872,328, forward strand.
GCCTTGCTAAAGTCCATATAAACTACATCAAACGCACTACCCTCATCTACCCTCCTTGTTACCTCCTCAAAAAATTCAATCCGTGTCTTTATAAATTAAGATTTATCCTGTCCTTCAGAATTCTTTCCAATAATTTTCCCACCACCGAGGTTAGGCTGACTGGCCTGTAATTACTCGGTCTATCCTTTTCTCCCTTTTTAAACAAGGGTACCACATTAGCAGTCCTCCAGTCCTCCGGCACCACACCTGAAGCCAGAGAGGATTGAAAAATGATGGTCAGGGCCTCTGCTATTTCCTCTTTTGCTTCGCTTAACAGCCTGGGATACATTTCATCTGAGCCTGGGGATTTATCCACTTTTAAAGCTGCTAAACCCCTTAATACTTCCTCTCTCACTATGTTTATTTCATCTAATATTTCACACTCCTCCCCCCGATAGCAATGTCTGCTTCGCCCCTCTCCTTTGTGAAAACAAATGCAAAGTACTCATTAAGAATCGACGTCTCCCGCCTCCACACAAAGTTTACCCTCATGATCTCTAATAGGCCCTACCCTTTCTTTAGTTATCCTCTTACTCTTAATATATTTATAAAACATCTTTGGGTTTTCCTTGATTTTACTTGCCAAGAATTTTTCATGCTCTCTCTTTGCTTTCCTAATATCCTTTTTAATTGCACCCCTGCACTTTCTGTACTCCTCTAAAAATTCTGGAGTATTTAGCCCTCGGTATCTGTTATACGCCTTCCTTTTTTTCTTTATCCTACCCTGTATGTCCCTAGACATCTAGGGGGCTCCAGATTTGTTAGTCCCACCTTTTTTCTTTAAGGGCACATATTTAGTCTGAACCCTCTGGATCTCCTCCTTGAATGCCTCCCACTGCTCTGACACTGATTTACCTTCAAGTAGCTGTTTCCAGTCCACTATGGCTAAATCCACTCTGAGCTTAGCAAAATTTGCTTTTCCCCAATTTAGAATTTTTATTCCAGGTCTATCCTTGTCCTTTTCCATAACTACCTTAAATCTAACAGAATTATGGTCACTAGCACCAAAATGCTCCCTCACTGATACGCCTTCTACCTGCCCAGCTTCATTCCCTAAAACTGAGTCCAGAACCGCCCCCTCCCTTGTTGGGCTTGCTACATACTGGCTAAAAAAGTTCTCCTGGATGCATTTTAGGAATTCCGCACCCTCTATACCCTTCACACTAATTTTATCCCAGTTAATATTGGGGTAGTTGAAATCCCCGACTACTATTGCCCTATAGTTTTTGCACTTCTCAGAAATTTGTCAACATATTTGCTCTTCTATCTCCCTCTCACTGTTTGGGGTCTGTAGTATACTCCCAGTAGTGTGATCGGCCCTTTTTTGTTTTTCAATTCGACCCATATGGCCTCGTTTGATGATCCCTCAAACATATCATCCCTCCTCACAGCTGTAATAGTTTCTTTAATCAATACCGCGACCCCCCCTCCCTTTTTACCTCCCTCTCTATCCCGTATTGAAAATCCTGTAACCAGGAATGTTGAGCTGCTATACCTGCCCCTCTTTCAGCCACATCTCTGTAATAGCTATAATATCATAGTCCCAAGTATCTACCTGTGCCCTCAGCTCATCTGCCTTGTTCGCTATACTCCTTGCATTGAAGTATATACCATTTAGTACAGGCAAACCTCCTTGTTGACTACGATCTAGCCCTTGATTCCTCTGTCCTTCCAATTTACTTTCTATGTTTTTGTTTTCCAATTCCAGTTTTTCTTCCCTCCTGACTTACTCTATTCTTAGCTTCCCATCCTCCTGCCAAGCTAGTTTAAACCCTCCCCAACAGCACTAGCAAACCCTCCCACGAGGATATTGGTCCTGTTTCCGTTAAGGTGCAACCCGTCTGGCTTGTAGAGGTCCCACCTCCCCCAGAAACGGTTCCAATTCCTCAGGAATCTAAAGCCCTCCCTCCTACAACATCTCTCCAGCCATGCTCTATCTGCTCTATCTTCCTATTTCTGTACTCACGAGTACGTGGCACTGGTAGTAATCCGGAGATTACTACCTTTGTGGTCCTGCTTTTTAACCTCTTTCCTAGCTCCCTAAACTCTGCCTGCAGGACCTCATCCCTCTTCCTACCTATGTCGTTGGTACCGATATGGACCACGACCTCTGGCTGTTCACCCTCCCCCCTTAGAATGCCCTGCAGCCGTTCAGTGACATCCTTGACCCTGGAACCAGGGAGGCAACATACCATCCTGGAGTCACGTCTGCGGCCGCAGAAACGCCTGTCTGCTCCCCTAACTATTGAATCCCCTATCACTATTGCTCTCCCTCTCCTCTTCCCCCCGGCCTGTGCAGCTGAGCCTTCCATGGTGCTGTGGACTTGGCTCTGGCTGCACTCCCCAGAGGAACCATCACCCTCACCGGTACTCAGCACCGAATACTGGTTGTTTAGCAAGATGGGCTCAGGGGACTCCTGCACTACCTGCCTGGTCCTCCTCTTCTGTCTGACGGTCACCCATTCCCTCGCTGCAGGGTGACCACCTCCCGAAACGTGCTATCCACATAGCTCTCAGCCTCGCGGATGCACAACAGTGACTGCAGCTGCCGTTCAAGCTCCGTAACCCGGTGCTCAAGCTGCTGTAGCTGGTGACACTTCCCGCACATGTGGTCGTCCAGACCACAGGAGGTGTCCAGGACTTCCCACATGGCACAGGATGTGCATTCCACGACTGTGAGCTGCCCTGCCATACCTCTAATTAACAGACTATTTACTAACCTAGCTGGAATAAACTTAAAAACTTTAAGAAAGCCAAGTAAAAACACTTACCAGATACTCACCAATCAGCTCCCTCTTTTTGAACATTTAGGGGGAAAAATTCAGTTGGTTGCGCCTCCCATTAGCGCCTTGAGGGCGCTAATCGGGCGCAAAGCAACTAGCGCCCAGGTGTGGCGATGTTTGCGCCGCTCGCGAAATTAACTCGACATTTTGCGGCGGCACTAAACACTACCTCCACGATCTCCTGCGCCAGCAGATCGTGACGACAGTCGAGTGCGCAACGCCCCGGTAGCACCCCGGAGTGGATATTGAGTGGCGCCCCCTGCCTTACCGCCTGCCGCTAGCAACGACAGGTTGAGGGGAGTGTTTTGCAGTCAGGAAGGGACGGGGGAGTGCTATTTAAAGGCGACCGCTTCCTGCCTTTTTTTGTTGGTGACATTTTTGAACCACGCATTCTGAGAGAGAGAGAGACTTCTGGAGAAATTCAACGCTGTGTGAAGGAGTTTTGGGTACTGAGCAGCACTTTGCAGGTTCATTTTGATTTGCCCTTCCTTGTATCGATTTAGAAGAGACCGTGGGGGTTGCACTCTGAGCTCTTTCCCTGGTTCTCTCCATTGTTCTTTCCAGCAGAATTGATGTACAGGTCTCTCCAGGCCGAAATTCAAGGCTGCAATGAGCAGGGTGTGGATGGAAAGCAAGATCAACCCTCCCCTTTAAGAACTGGCCAGCGCCATTGTGTCTGGGTTCCATTGCTGACTGACATCACGAGCTTCGCCAGCGCTCTGAGGTAGCACCTCGCTCCTCGGCCTTTGCGTCTTAAGACAGATGTGTAGCGCCTGATTTAGCGCTCCAATCACCTCCAGGGGTGATAAAAGTCAAGTTTGCAGTCGGAGGTGATAATTAGCGCCAGGCGCTAATCTTTGCGCCCGGCCAATAATTGCACCCCAAACGGTGCGATACTGAATTTTTCCCCTCTTAGTTTTTAATCCCAGTTCTTAATTTAAACCAATGCCCAAGATAAAGAGAGAAATACTGACAAACCAATCACTTCCCTGCTTTCCTGTGACATCACTCCTTGTTTTTGTTGTCAGGTCCGCTGCCTCCCAGTCATCAAATTGGCAGGATGTGACTAGTGGTGTCCCGCAGGGATCTGTGTTGGGGTCTCAACTATTCACAATATTTATTAATGACTTAGATGATGGCATAGAAAGTCATATATCGAAATTTGCTGTATTATGTAATGGGAAAGGATTAATTAGCAATCTTGTTGTGCGAGGCCCCTTGGGGAGGAGCGATCATAATATGATAGAATTCTTCATTAAGATGGAGAGTGAAGTAGTTGACTCAGAGACTAGGGTCCTGAATTTAAATAAAGGAAACTACAATGGTATGAGGCGTGAATTGGCTAGGATGGATTGGGGAACGTTACTTAAAGGGTTGATGGTGGATAGGCAATGGCAAACATTTAAAGATCGCATGGATGAACTACAGAATTTGTTCATCCCTGTTTGGCATAAAAATAAAACAAAAAAGGTGACTCAACCGTGGCTAACAAGGGAAATTTGGGATAGCATAAGATCCAAGGAGAGGACATAAAAATTGGCCAGAAAAAGCAGCAAACCTGAGGATTGGGAGCAGTTTAGGATTCAGCAAAGGAGGACAAAGGGATTAATTAAGAGAGGGAAAATAGAGTATGAGAGTAAGCTTTCAGGGAACATAAAAACTGACTGTAAAAGCTTCTATAGATATGTGAAGAGAAAAAGATTGGTGAAGTCAAGCGTAGGTCCCTTGCAGTCAGAATCAGGGGAATTTATAATGAGGAACAAAGAAATGGCAGACCAATTAAATACATACTTTGGTTCTGTCTTCACAAAGGGAGGACACAAATAACCTCCCAGAGATGTCGGGAACATAGGGTCTAATGAGAGGGAAGAACTGAATGAAATCAGTATTTGTAGGGAAATGGTGTTCGGGAAATTGATGGGATTGAAGGCCGATAAATCCCCAGGGCCTGATAATCTACATCCTAGGGTACTTAAGGAAGTGGCCCTAGAAATAGTAGATACATTGCTGGTCATCTTCCAAAATTCTATAGACTCTGGAACAGTTCCCATGGATTGGAGGGTAGCTAATGTAACCCCACTATTTGAAAAAGGTGGTAGAGAGAAAACAGGGAATTATAGACCGGTAAGCCTGACATCGGTAGTGGGGAAAATGCAAGAGTCCATTATAAAAGATGTAATAGCAGAGCACTTGGAAAACAGTGACAGGATCGGACAAAGTCAACATGGATTTACAAAAGGTAAATCATGCTGGACTAATCTACTGGAATTTTTTGAGGATGTAACTGATAGAATAGATAAGGGAGAACCAGTGGATGTGGTGTATTTGGACTTTCAGAAGGCTTTCGATAAGGTCCCGCATAAGAGATTGGCGTGCAAAGTCAAAGCACATGGGATTGGGGGTAAGGTACTGACTTGGATAGAGAACTGGTTGGCAGACAGGAAGCAAAGAGTTGGAATAAACGGGTCTTTTTCCGAGTGGCAGGCAGTGACGAGTGGGGTACCACAGGGATTGGTGCTAGGACCCCAGTTATTCACAATATATATTAATGATCTAGACGAGGGAACTAGATGTAATATCTCCAAGTTTGCAGACGACACAAAGCTGGGTGGGCGTGTGTGTTGTGAGGAGGATGCAGAGAAACTCCAGTATGATTTGGACAAGTTGGGTGATTGGGCAGATGCAGTATAATGTGGATAAATTCGAGGTTATCCACTTTGGTGGCAAAAACAGGAAGGCAGATTATTATCTGAACAGCAATAGATTGGGAAAAGGGGAAGTGCAACGAGACCTGGGAGTCCTTGTGCGCCAGTCGTTGAAGGTAAGCATGCAGGTGCAGCAGGCGGTTAAGAAGGCAAATGGTATGTTGGCCTTCATAGCAAGAGGATTCGAGTACAGGAGCAAGGATGTCTTGCTGCAGTTGTACAGGGCCTTGGTGAGACCACACCTTGAGTATTGTGTGCAGTTTTGGTCACCTTATCTGAGGAAGGATGTTCTTACCATGGAGGGGGTGCAGCGAAGATTCACCAGACTGATACCTGGGATGGCAGGAATGACGTATGAAGAGAGATTGGGTCAATTAGGCTTATATTCGCTAGAGTTTAGAAGAATGAGAGGGGATCTCATTGAAACTTATAAAATTCTAACAGGACTAGACAGACTAGATGCAGGAAGGATGTTCCCGATGGCAGGGGAGTCCAGAACCAGGGGTCACAGTCTAAGGATAAGGGGTAAGCTATTTAGGACTGAGATGAGGTGGAGTTTCTTCACCCAGAGAGTGGTGAACCTGTGGAATTCTCTACCAAGAAGGCAGTTGAGGCCAACTCATTAAATATATTCAAGAAGGAGATAGATATATTTCTTAAGGCTAAAGGGATCAAGGGATATGGGGAGAAAGCAGGGACAGGGTACTGAATTTGGATGATCAGCCATGATCTCATTAAATGGCGGAGCAGGCTCGAGTGGCCGAATGGCCTACTCCTGCTCCTATCTTCTATGTTTCTATGACACAAAGATAGGTATGAGAAGTCGCACCACACCAGGTTATAGTCCAACAGATTTATTTAAAATTACAAGCTTTCGGAGCTGTCGCCCCTTCCTCAGGTAGAGTTACTGTGAGACAATCTACCAGAATTCACAGAATATAAACACAGAGAAAATGCAGAGATTCAATCTATCCCTACATCAAAGACACACTAAGAGCACAGAGAAGACAATGATATGTGTCCCAGGGGGTCCAACGTGTCAAAACACCTGCTGGCTGCATATCCTCTCCATTTGGGTTTGTTTCTTGTGTTTGTTTCTTGTGTTTGTTTTTTTAAAAAGCCGGCATCTCCACATCATGACAAAGATAGGTGGCATTGTAGGCAGTGTAGATGAAAGCATAAAATTACAAAGGGATATTGATTACAAAGGGAGATTAAGTGAATGGGGAAACCTCTGGCAAATGGATTTCAATGTAAGCAGATGCGAGGTCATCCACTTTGGACCAAATAAGGATAGAACAGGGTACTTTCTAAATGGTGAAAAGCTAAGAACAGTGGAGGTCCAAAGAGACTTGGGGGTTCAGGTACATAGATCATTAAAATGTCATGAACAGGTAGAGAAAATAATCAAAAAGTCTAATGGAATGCTGGCCTTTATATCTAGAGGACTAGAGTACAAGGGGGTAGAAGTTATGCTACAGCTATACAAAACACTGGTTAGACCACACCTGGAGTACTGTGAGCATTTCTGGGCATCACACCTTAGGAAGGATATATTGGCCTTGGAGGGAGTGCAGCGTAGGTTTACCAGAATGATACCTGGACTTCAAGGGTTAAGTTACGAGGAGAGATTACACAAATTAGGGTTTTATTCCCTAGAATTTAGAAGGTTAAGGAGTGATCTGATCGAAGTTTTCAGGATATTAAGGGGAACAGATAGGGTAGATATAAAGGGTGGGAGAAGTTTGGAACTCTCTTCTGCAAACGGCAATTGATGCTAGATCAATTGTTAATTTTAAATGGGAGATTGATAGCTTTTTGTTAACCAAAGGTATTAAGGGATATGGACCAAAGGCGGGTATATGGAGTTAGGTCGCAGATCAGCCATGATCTCACTGAATGGCGGAACAGGCTTGAGGGGCTGAAAGGCGTACTCCTACTGTTCTCTGCAGCCGCGAAAGAGAGTCCCGAAGGCTGTGTTGCCTGCGCGGTGCCAGGGTTAAGGATATCTTCTCGCGGCTGAAGAAAAACTTGGAGTGGGAGGGGGAGGATCCAGTTGTCGTGGTCCATGTAGGAACCAACGACATAGGTAGAACTAAGAATGAGGTTCTGCTGAGGGAGTTTGAGGAGCTAGGGTCTAAATTAATAAGCAGAACCACAAGGGTAATAATCTCTGGATTACTACCTGAGCCACGTGCAAATTGGCATAGGGTCAAGCAGATCAGAGAGTTAAATGCTTATGAGTGGCTCAAGGAGTGGTGTGGGAAAAAGGGGTTTCAATTCATGTGGCACTGGCACCAGTACTAGGGAAAGAGGGAGCTGTTCTGTCGGGACAGGCTCCACTTAAACTGAGTGGGGAGCAGCATCCTGCTGAAGTGAATAACTAGGGCTGTAGATAGGGCTTTAAACTAAAAAAGGGCGGGTGAGGGGAAATTTAGAAAACTAAAGAGAAAGGTCAAGGCAATAGAGCAGTGTAGAGATTTGGGTAAAAATAAGCAGAGTGTAACAGGAAGGGACAAAGAGTTTAATGGTAGCAGTGCAGCAGAGAATAAGGTCAAAGCAGGGAATAATGGTAAAAAATTTAAATTAAAAGCTCTTTATCTGAATGCACGAAGCATTCGTAACAAGATAGATGAACTAGTGGCACAAATAGAGATAAATGGGTTTGATCTAATAGCCATTACAGAGACATGGTTGCAAGGTGGCCAAGGTTGGGAACTAAATGTTCCAGGGTACTTGACATTTCGAAAAGACAGGCAGAATGGAAAAGGAGGGGGAGTAGCCCTGATAATAAAGGATGACATAATGACAGTAGTGAGAAAGGATCTTGGCTCAGAAGAACAGGGAGTAGAATCAGTATGGGTGGAGATAAGGAATAACAAGGGGCAGAAAACACTGGTAGGAGTAGTATATAGGCCCCCTAACATTAGCTATACCGTTGGACAGAATATTAATCAAGAAATAGGAGGAGCTTGCAACAAAGGTAATGCAATAATCTTGGGGGACTTCATATAGACTGGACAAATCAAGTTGGCAAAGGTAGTCTGGAGGATGAATTCATGGAATGCATTCAGGACAGTTTCCTCGAACAATATGTCATAGAACCAACCAGGGAACAAGCTATTTTAGATCTTGCATTGTGTAATGAGACAGGGTTAATTAGCAATCTCATAGTAAAGGATCCTCTGGGGCAGAGTGACCATAATATGACAGAATTTCACGTTAATTTTGAAAGTAACTTGCCTAAGTCTGAAACTAGAGTCTTAAACTTAAATAAAGCCAATTACATAAGTATGAGGGGTGTGTTGGCTATGGTAGATTGGAAAAATAGATTAAAAGGTATGGCGGTAGATAAGCAGTGGCTAGCATTTTAAAAAATATTTCATAATTCTCAACAAAAATACATTCCATTGAGAAACAAAAACTCCAGGGGAAAAGTGATCCAACCGTGGCTAACTAAAGAAGTTAAGGTCAGCATTAGATTGAAAGAAGAAGCTTATAATGTTGCAAAGAATAATAGTAAGCCTGAGGATTGGAAGAGTTTCAGAAATCAGCAAAGGTTGACCAAAAAATTGATAAAAAGGGAAAAAATAGAATGAGAGAATACTGGCAAGAAATATAAAAGCAGATTGTAAGAGTTTCTGCAAGTATGTAAAAAGGAAGAGAGTAGCAAAAGTAAATTATTATGGGGAATAAGGAAATGGCAGAAACAAATATTTTTTATCGGTCTTCACAGTAGAAGACACAAAAAGCATACCAAAAATGGTGGGGAACCAAGGATCTAATGACGGTGAGGAGCTTAACGTAATTAATACAAGTAGAGAAAAAGTACTAGAGAAACTGATGGGACTAAAAGCCAACAAATCCCTTGGACCTGATGGCTTACATCCTAGGGTTCTAAAAGAGGTGGCTGCAGATATAGTGGATGCATTGGTTTTGATCTTCCAAAATTCCCTAGATTCTCGAATAATCCCAGCGGATTAGAAGGTCGCAAATGTAACACCGCTATTCAAGAAAGGAGAGAGAAAAAATGGAACTACAGGCCAGTTAGCCTGACATCAGTCGTCGGGAAAATGCTGGAATCCATTGTTAAGGAAGTGGTATCAGGGCACTTAGAGAATCCTAACATGATTAGGCAGAGTCAACATGGTTTTATGAAAGGGAAATCGTGTTTGACAAATTTATTCGAGTTTTTTGAGGATGTAACTAGCAGGGTAGATAAAGGGGCACCAGTGGATGTAGTATATTTGGATTTCCAAAAGGCATTCAATAAGGTGCCACATAAAAGGTTATTACATAAGATTAGGGCTCATGGGGTTGGGGTAATATAGTAGCATGGATAGAGGATTGGTTGACGGACAGAAAACAGAGCGTAGGGATAAACGGATCTTTTTCAGGTTGGCAGGCTGTAACTAGTGGGGTGCCGCAAGGATCAGTGTTGGGGCCTCAGCTATTTACAATCGATATTAATGACCTAGATGAAGGGACCGAGTGTAATGTATCCAAGTTTGCTGATAATACAAAGCTAGGTGGGCCAGTCTTCTTCTTAGGCAGTCCCTCGAAACCGAGGATGACTTGCTTCCACATTAAAAAATGAGTTTGCAGGTGACTGATGAGTCCAATGCGGGACCTACAGTCTCTGTCACAGGTGGGGCAGACGGTGGTTGAAGGGGCGGGTGGGTGGGGTCCTTGGGTTGACGTGCGCTCCTTGCGTTGCCTGCGCTTGGCTTCCGCTTGCTCCCGGTGAAGAGACTCGAGGTGTTCGGCGCCTTCCCGGATGCTTCTCCTCCACTTTGTGCGGTCTTAGGCCAGGGATTCCCAGGTGTCAGTGGGGATGTTACACTTTTTCAAGGAGGCTTTGAGGGTGCCCTTGAAGCATTTCCTCTGCCCACCTGGGGCTCTCTTGCCATGCCGGAGCTCCGAGTAGAGCGCTTGTTTTGGGAGTCTCGTATCGGGCATGCGGACAATGTGACCCGTCCATCGGAGCTGATCGAGTGTGATCAAAGCTTCGATGCTGGGAATGTTGACCTGAGGAAGAACACGGACGTTGGTGCGCTTATCCTGCCAATGGATTTGCAGGATCTTGCGGAGGCAGCGTTGGTGGTACCTCTCCAGTGCTTTGAGGTGCCTGCTGTACATGGTCCATGTCTCTGAGGCATACAGCAGGGCGGGTATCACTGCTGCTCTGTAGACCATGAGCTTAGTGCCGGGTTTGAGGTCCTGGTCTTCAAACACTCTTCCTCAGGTGACCGAAGGCTGCACTGGCACACTGAAGGCAGTGTTGGACTTCGTCATTGACGTCTGCCCTTGTTGACAGTAGGATCCCAAGGTATGGAAAGTGGTCCACGTTCTCCAAGACCTTGTCGTGGATTTTGATAATCGGGGGGCAGTACTGTGTGGCGGGGGCAGGTTGGTAGAGGACCTTTGTCTGACGGATGTTTAGTGTAAGGCCCATGCTCTCGTACGCTTCGGTGAAGGTGTTGATGATGGTTTGGAGTTCAACCTCCGAGTGATCGCAGACGCAAGCGTTGTCTGCATACTGTAATTCAACGACAGAGGATGGGACGACCTTGGATCTGGACTGGAGGCGACGGAGGTTGAACAGTTTCCCGTTTGTTCTGTAAATTAGCTCCACTCCAGTGGGGAGCTTACTGAGGGTGAGATGGAGCATTGCAGCAAGGAAGATCGAGAAGAGCGTTGGTGCGATGACAGCCTTGCTTGACCCCGGGTCGTACGTGAATTGGGTCTGTGGTGGAACCGTTGGTCAGGATCACGGCTTGCATGTCGTCGTGAAGCAGGCGGAGGATGGTGACAAACTTTTGAGGGCAGCTGAATTTGAGGAGGACACTCCATAATCCCTCATGGTTGACAGTGTCGAAGGCCTTTGTGAGATCAAAGAAGGCCATGTACAGCGGTTGGTGCTGTTCCCTGCATTTCTCTTGTAATTGACGTGCGGTGAAGATCATGTCCATTGTGCCCCTTTGTGGGCGGAATCCGCATTGCGACTCTGGGAGGAGCTCTTCGGCCACTGGGAGAAGGCGATTGAGGAGGATTCTTGCGATGACTTTCCCTGTGGCAGACAGCAGGGAAACTCCTCTGTAATTACCGCAATCGGACTTGTCACCTTTCTTGAAGATGGGCACAATGACGGCGTCTCTGAGATCCCCTGGCATGCTCTCCTCCTTCCAGATAAGAGAAATGAGTTCATGAATTCGCACCAGTAGTGCTTCTCCGCCATGCTTTAGTGCCTCGGCGGGGATTCCATCTGCACCTGAGGCCTTGTTGTTCTTCAGTTGTCGGATGGCCTTTTCAACCTCATGCTGGGCTGGGGTTGTGCTGAGATGGTGGCGGGTAGCATGCTGCGGGATGGAGTTGAGGACGCTCGCGTCGAAGACAGAGTCGCGGTTAAGGAGATCTTTGAAGTGCTCCTTCCAGCAGGCACTGACTGCCTCTCTGTCCTGGATGAGTACCTCTCCGTTCTTGGCCCGCAGTGCGGTAGGGCCTTGGGTGCTTGGGCCGTAGATGGTCTTGACTGCGCTAAAGAATCCACGCACAGCGTGGTTGTTGGCTAGCTGCTGGATCTCCTGCGCTTTCTCCACCCACCATCTGGATTTGGCATTCCTGATCTGGAAACAGCAACAGAACTCGAGAGCAAGAAAGCAGCTCTACAGACGCCTGAAGGCCAAGGTCCAACAAAAAACTCGTGACCTAAAGAACAGATGGTGGGTGGAGAAAGCGCAGGAGATCCAGCAGGTGGGCCAGTAAGCTGTGAGGAGAACACAAAGGGGGAAAAATTCAGCTGCTTGCGCCTCCCGTTAGCGCCTTAAGTGGGCGCTAATGGGGCGTAAAGCAGCTAACGCCCGGGCGCAGCGCCGCCCACGCCTCCCGAAAAATTTAGTGGGAGGTTAGCGGCGGCGGCAGCCGGTAGCGCCGCGCTGCCGGCGATGACGTCATCGCCGTGCGCAGCACCCCGCTCGCGCCCCGGCCATGATCTTCAGTCGCGCCCCCTGATTTACCGCCAGACGCTATGTCCGACGGGTTCAGGGAGGCGTACGTGCGGCCGGGGCGGCGATATTTAAAGCGGAGGTGGCAGGCGGCCATTTTTGTTGCTGGCCGCCTGCCAGCACCTGCCCCCGGCCCCCGTGAAGTCCCCCCACCGTGAAGTGCCGGCTGCGCTCCAAGAGCCCGGCACTTCTCTTGAGTGCCGGGCTCTTTTGCCGGCACTCCCGATCCCTGGGGGCCCAGCTGGGCCCCGGTTCGCGCTGCGCAGGGTCCCTCCCCTTTAAGAAGGGGAGGAAGGCCTGCAATACCGCGGCGCGACGTGCCGCAGCGCCACGTAGCGCCAGGATATTCACTCGCAGCGCCCCAAGAGGGATGCGGGCTGCTTCCAGTTGCGCCCCGCTTCCCTCTTGGGGCGCAACCACTGAAGTTCCGGCGCGGGGCCGCTAATTTTTTCGGGGCGCTAAAAGTCGCGCCCCGGCGAGGTTAGCGCCCCAAATGGGGCGCGACTCAATTTTTACCCCAAAGAGTCTGCAAAGGGATATAGATAGACTAAGTGAGTGGGCAGTAAGGTGGCAGATGGAGTATAATGTACGGAAATGTGAGGTTATTCACTTTGGTAGGAAGAATAGGAAAACAGATTATTTTTAAATTCTGAGAAACTTTCAAATGTTGGTGTTCAGAGAAATTTCAGTGTCTTCGTGCAAGAAACACAGAAAGCTAGCATGCAGGTACAACAAGCAATAAGGAAGGCAAATGGCATGTTGGCCTTTATTGCAAGGGGGTTGGAGTATAAGAGTAAGGAAGTCTTTCTACAATTGTACAGGGCCTTGGTGAGACCACACCTGGAGTACTGTGCACAGTTTTGGTCTCCTTTTCTAAGGAAGCATATACTTGCCTTGGAGGCGGTGCAATGAAGGTTCACTAGATTGATTCCTGGGATGAGAGGGCTGTCCTATGATGAGAGATTGTGTAGAATGGGCCTATACTCTCGAGTTTAGAAGAATGAGCGGCAATCTCATTGAAACATACAAGATCCTGAAGGGGATTGACAGGATAGATGCTGAGAGGATAGCAAAATACTGCAGATGCTGGAAATCAAAAATAACAACAGAAAACGCTGGAAAAACTCAGCAGGCGAGGCAGCATGAGGATGAAAGGTCTTCGACCTGAAACGTTAACTCTGTTTCTCTCTCCACCGATGCTGCCATAGATGCTGAGAGGTTGTTTCCCCTGGCTGGAGTGTCTAGAACTAGGGGGCATAGTCTCAGGATAAGGGGTAGGCCATTTAAGACTGAGATGAGGAGGAATTTCTTCACTCAGAGGGTTGTGAATCTTTGGAATTCTCTACCCAAGAGGGCTGTGAATGCTGAGTCTTTGAGTATATTCAAGGCTGAGATCGATAGATTTTTGGACTCTAGGGGAATCAAGGGATATGGGGATCGGGCGGGAAAGTGGAGTTGAGGTCAATGATCAATGATCTTATTGAATGGCAGAGCAGGCTCAAGGGGCCCTATGGCCTAGTCCTGCTCTTATTTCTTATGTTCTTATATAGCGCCTCTAATGTAGTAAAACATCCCAAGGTGCTTCACGGGAGTATTATAAGACAAAAAATTTGACACCTAGCCACATAAGGAGAAATTAGGGCAGGTGACCAAAAGCTTGGTCAAAGAGATAGGTTTTAGGGAGTGTCTTAAAGGAGGAAAGAGAGAGAGGCAGAGAGCTTTAGGCTGGGAATTCCAGAGCTTAGGGCCCAGGCAACAGAACCTGGAGGTATGACCTGCATGCTACCAATTTGGGCAAGCACATGCAACTTCAATTTAAAAATGAAGGGGATATGGTGTAACACTATCCTTGTAAACTTGAGTGAATCTCCATTTGACTGAATCTAAAAGTGACCAAATGTACCGACAAGCTTTGAGGGCAAGAGACTACTTGGCTAAAAACATTTGCAAAATAAGTGATGTGCTGGTACTTTTCCTTCAAAAGATAAGGGGGAAAAATATGGTTGCTTTGCGCCTCCCGTTAGCACCCTAAGAGGGCGCTAACGGGGCACAAAGCAACTAGTGCCCGGGCGCGGCGCCGCCAACGCCTCCCACGAAATTCAGTGGGAAGTTAGCGGTGGCGGTAACCGTTAGTGCCCCGCGGCACTGCGCCGTCGGTGATGACATCATCGCCGTGCGCAGCACCCCGCTCGCACTCTTCGGTAGCGCCCCCTGACTTACCGCCGGATCCTATGCCCGACGGGGTCAGGGGGGGCTTACCTGCGGCCGGGGCAGCGCTAATTAAAGGCGAGGTGTCGGGTGGCCTTTTTTGTTGCTGGCCGCCTGCCAGCACCTGCCCCCGTTGCCGTCCCCGGCCTCCTGAGCAGCCCCCCTCGTGGAGTGCCGGCTGCGCTCCATGAGCCCGGCACTCCTCTTGAGTGCCGGGCTCTTTTGCCGGCACTCCGATCCCTGGTGGCTCTGCGCAAGGCCCCTCCCCTTTAAGAAGGGGAGGAAGGCCTGCAGTACCGCGGCACGTAGCGCCACGATATTCTGTTGCAGCGCCCCAAGAGGGAGGCCGCGGGGGGCACTAATTTTTTCGGGGTGCTAAAAGTAGCACCCCGGCGAAGTTAGCGCCCCAAAGGGGGCGTGACTCAATTTTTCCCCCAAGATCTTGAAATTCTGTGAGAACTATGAGTCAACAATCCTGCAGATGTGACAAACCATGGGCTTGATTTTACTTACCGAGACGAGTTGAGGGCGGGACTGCTGCCTTCCGGGTTCTAGCCCCACCCCCAGCGACGTCCGATGCACAGACGCTATTTTCCCCTGATTGGTCTTGTTAAGCCCGCCCTGCGGGCTTGCTGGCCAATTAAGGGAAAGCCGGTATCAGATGACGTCAGTTGATGACGCTTCATCTGCCAGTTTTCTTAAAGGGACATGAAACATTTATTTTTGACAGATGATCTGTCAGTGTTTGACAGCATTGAGGTGCTGTCAAACACTGACAATCACTGTACAACGGTGAGCCCTTGAACCCAGGCTCTCCAATGACTCTCTCCTTAGGATAAAACAAATGGCAGCTGCAGGTGAGGGTACAGAAGCGATCTGTCACTTCTCCCAATGAGGTGAGGCCACACAAACACTTCAAAGCTTGTCAGCTACAGAAAAATCTAAACACATTAAAAATTACTTTCCCAACATTTCCTTACCTTGATACTCCCCAGTGTCCCATTGCATCCTTCACACCACTCCTGCAGCTGTCATCTATACACAACATTACAATAGACCCACAGCATGCCTCACCTACCCTGGTGGGGTTCCCCGACGTCGGGAAGCCCACAGCAGAAGTCTCAAAATGGGAAAAGCCTCTTAACTGCCTGTTAACAGGCAGTTAATTGGCTATAATCCTCTTCCCGCCACTAGGAGTCGGGTCCCTGTGCAAATCAGGGACCTGACTCCCGGGAAGATTGGTTGGAGGTGGGTTGGGAGCGGGTTCAGGACCCGCTCCCATTCTTTTTGATTTTCCCAGCAGTCTCGCCTCCTCAGGGCTGGTAAAATCCAGCCCAATGACTCTCTCCAGTCCTTGGAGTCTGGCCTTGGTGAACTAAGCGTCAAAACAGAAAGAGAGAGAGAGGAAAACAACACTACCCACAGTTTGGGACACGGATGCTGGGGGCCAGTTGCCAAGTTTTGGGTATAAGTGTTATTGGACACTGACATTCGGGGCTATAATCGATGGTGACCTGGTCAGTTGCCAGTTAAAGTTAGTCATACGTCTGTCATCATTGAATTGGCCTCTCATCTGGTGAATAGTGTGTATGTGGTTTTGCTTATAATCACCTGAGCTTAAAGTCAATGATTTTAGATGCTTGCTTGTAATAAGTACATGAACTGAGCACAGTTTGTATTCTGGTAATTACTTGTAACCTCTTGTTGATTTTTAAGTAAAAGAAGTTTCACAGATTCATTGGGTTTTGTGTTGTCTGTTCCACGGGTCTGAATTCTATAAATTCTCAGACAATCAGAACGTCTTACAATGGCCTCCAACGTATTCCCACCATTTGCGCGGATTTTCTGCTAAATACAGAAGCTGCCTGTTGGGGGCTGACACCCAGTATTCAAAAGGTCAGTAGTGGGGTCTCGGAGGAATAATCGTCAGGGACCTGTGCTTGGTTTGTAGGGAAGACAGCTTCTGGCCTGGGAATTCATTACTAAGCTCCTGTCCTTTGCAGCACTATCCGTTGCCATTCAAGGCCACCATTACCCTTCCCCGGCAGTCTCCTCTCCTCCACTGCTTAAGTCCCCCGATCCTAATAGTGGGTGTATTTTAGCTCAATCTGCAAGTTCAATCTACAAGTTTAAAGCTCCCAATGCAGAGCACATTGCCCATTTCCCGACTCTGCCTGTTTTGTATTTTTACCTGTGCCCTTTTCAATGGCTGGAACTCTGCTCACATTTCATTTCCTGACTCCTGGATTCTTCGGCCATCAGGACTGCGCTGCTCTGT
This sequence comes from Squalus acanthias, assembly GCA_030390025.1. Taxonomy (NCBI): domain Eukaryota; kingdom Metazoa; phylum Chordata; class Chondrichthyes; order Squaliformes; family Squalidae; genus Squalus; species Squalus acanthias. The sequence goes on from CM059430.1 coordinate 126,889,345, forward strand.
TGGACCACACTGTAGACTTCAGCTGCTGTGACTCTGCTCTGCCACTCAATCTCTTCAAGTTTAAGGTAACCTGTTCCAGACTATAGTGCCCATCCCCCACCTGCTGTAGTTAGCTGCTGATCTTCAGGACTGCACCTCCCAGCACTGCTGGCTTCTCAGCTTCACACTGCTGCTGTGTTGGGTCCTGGACAGAAATCTGCCTTCTCCTGGCCTGAAGTCCATTCTGCCCCCCCACCCCCGCCCCTCTTCTGGCTTTTACTGTGACCTCCACGTTCATCGCCACTTTATACGGAGACTCTATTCTCTGCTGAGCTGCCTGTATTCTAGTACCTGGCCTGCTGCTGTGTCCTCCGTTTGCCGTTCCTCCACTGAAAATTTTTCACTCTACACGCTGAGCCAGCTGTGCTTTGTTCCGGCTGGTTCCCATCCTGCTCTGCAGTCTGCTCCCATGCTATTGAATGCCCTTTGCTTTGCTGCTTTCTGCTTATTTCCTGTGTCACTGATTCCTAATGCTTCACGACTCCTCCGTCGCCCTTTTCTAGACTGGGTGGGACCAGCTCCTCCAGCTCCTGCTCCTGATCGTGTGTGCTCCTCACCTCCCTACAGCTGTTCTTCCGATCAGCTCCCTCATCTACACTGATCCCGTGGATTTGCCTTTCACCCTCCCCTAGCTCCCTGGGCTTCACTGTTCGCAGTCCTTGGGTTTCACTCCCACGGCTCCTCGCTCTTCTGCTGGTATACTAGATCCGCTGGTGCACATTACTAACACCCAGGCCACTACTCATCTCCGCTTGACCCCTGGATCAACCTCTGCTGGCCCAAGGTCAACTCTCCACTCCTCCTCGGCCATCTGTTTCCACTGGACAACGTCCAGCAGCAGACCCACTGGTACTCTGCTCTTTGAACAGTTCCTGGATCCACTCCCTCTCCACAACTGTCTTTCAACCTGGACATTGGTTCGTTGAAACTCAAAACTGACTCCACCCTGTCCACAAGTCAACTAGAAAAATTGGGTTCTTTTTTTTCTTTAGAACAATGCAGATTATGGGGCGATATAAGAACATCAGAACATAAGAAACAGGAGCAGGAGTAGGCCATTTGGCCCTTCAAGCCTACTCCGCCATTCAAAAAGATCATGGCTGATCTTCTACCTCATCTCCACTTTCCTGCACTATCCCCATATCCCTTGCTTCCCTTAATATTCAAAAATCTTTCGATCTCTGTCTTGAATATACTCAACGACTGAGCCTCCACAGCCCTCTGGGGAAGAGAATTCCAAAGATTCACCACCCTCTGAGTGAAGACATTTCTCCTCATCTCAGTCCTAAATGGCTGACCCCTTATTCTGAGACAGTGACCCCTGGTTCTAGACTCCCCAGCTAGGGGAAACATCCTCCATGCATCTACCCTGTCAGGCCCTGTAAGAATTTTGTATGTTTCAATGAGATCACCTCTCATTCTTCTAAATTCTAGAGGATATAGGCCTAGTCTACTCAATTTCTCCTCATAGGACAATCCCCCCATCCCAGGAACCAGTCTGGTGAACCTTCGTTGCACTCCCTCTATGGCAAGTATATCCTTCCTTAGATAAGGAGACTAAAACTGTACACAATACTCCAGGTGTGGTCTCACCAGGGCCCTATATAATTGCAGTAAGACGTCTTTACTCTTATACTCAAATCCTCTTGAAACAAAGGCCAACATACCATTTGCTTTCCTAATTGCTTGCTGTACCTCCATGTTAACTTTCAGTAATTTGTGTACAAGGACACTGGGCTCCCTCTGAACACCAACATTTCCCACTCTTTCATCATTTAAAAAATACTCTGCTTTTCTATTTTTCCTACCAAAGTGGATAACTTCACATTTCTCCACATTATATTCCATTTGCCATGTTCTTGCCCACTCACTTAGTCTGTCTATATCCCCTTGAAGCCTCCTTGCATCCTCCTCACAAGTAACATTCCCACTCAGCTTTGTATCATCAGTAAACTTGGATATATTTCATTTGGTCCCCTCATCCAAATCATTGATGTACATTGTGAATAGCTGAGGCCCAAGCACTGATCCTTGTGGTACCCCACTAGTTACAGCCTGCCAACCCGAAAAATGACTCGTTTATTCCTACTCTCTGTAATATAATAGAAGTTTTCAAAATTATTAAAAAAATGGGGCAGGGTAGATACAAGCAGACTGTTTCCATTAGCTGAGGGCCAAGAATGAGGGGCCATAGACACAAGATTAAATGTAAGAGATTTAGAAGAGAGAACAGGAGAAACTTCTTCACACACAGAGTTGTGAGGCTGTGAAATTCACTTAGAGATTGAGGCAGAAACAATGTCAACACTGAAGATTAAATTAGAGAGGTGAATGAGGGAAAAGGGATTCCATAGAATCGTAGAGCACAGAAGGAGGCCATTCGGCCCATCTTGTCCGTGCCAGCAAACAAAGAGCTATCTACTCGAATCCCACTTTCCAGCACTTGGTCCGTAGCCCTGTAGGTTACGGCACTTCAAGTGCATATCCAACCGATGAGGGTTTCTGCCTCTACCAACCTTTCAGGCAGTGAGTTCCAGACCCCCACCTCCCTCTGGGTGAAAAAAGTTTTCCTCAAATCCCCTCTAAACCTCATACAAATTACTTTAAATCTATGCCCCCTGGTTTTCATCAGTAGCAAACAATAACTGAAACGCAAGCTAGATACAACCTCTGTCCATCCCTCTGAGAAGTTTTGGATGTGACAAACAGCACAGCCCTGTTTTATTCTGTTACTGACAAGGAAAGAGATATTTTTATCGAGCCACGACAAGCGGAAGGGTTATCCACTTTAGGTACTGCCAGCCTTTCTAGTACTACCTGACAGTCTGGACTAGGGAATTATTTCAGGATCAGAGCTTAAGGAGATGCAGGCTGATGACATGATAGGGCCAATTCCAGAGTGGTGCCAACAGTCTGTGGCCCATGGAAACAAGTGGGTAGGACACAGCACACTGAATTCAAAATGCCATGGGAACAAAGGTTTTTGAAGATTTAGAGGTGGTGCTTTGTGCTACCCTCATTAGTCCCTTAAAAATCATGTTTATTGATGCAGAGTGCTCCCACACTGGGTTGCAATGTATCTCTTGAGTTGCCGACTGACAGAGTAAAACAAGTGCTGGGAAGCCTCCTAGTCCTTGAAGAACTTCACCATTTAAAGCCAGGTTTGCCATATAGTCAGACTTCCACTCTGACGAAGGGTCCTCGACCTGAAACGTTGACTCTGTTTCTCTCTCTACAGATGCTGCCTGACCTGCTGAGTATTTCCAGCATTTTCTGTTTTTATTTCCAATCTGACTGCTGTTTCTGGCTTGACTTAGTGAATGTTCTGGATTATTGCTCAAGTATTTTTCCCACTGCTTACTGCTCTTTTCCTGCAATTCTGCAATCCCATTGCAACTTTTCTGCTGCCACATGCTCGTCCCTGCATCCACAGGCAAAGTCATCCATGGCCCAGACGACGGCTGTCCTCGATTGGAGCAGGAAGGAAATTTCTGAGAAAAGAGGCAGGAAGCTGGCACCACTTGTAAGCAGCCCGGAAATTACATCATATGTCCCAGCCCGGGAATTACATCATACGCCTCAGCCCAGGAATTACATCATTATCCCCAGCCCGGGAATTACATCATATGTCCCAGCCCTGGAATTACATTAGACGCCCCAGCCCCAGATTCAGGGATAGCCCTCGGTGCTGTGAAATTTAACAACAACATATTGTATTTATATAGCGCCTTTAATGTAGTCAAACGTCCCAAGGCGCTTCACAGGAGCATTATAATACAAAATTTGACACCGAGCCACATAAGGGGATATTAGGGCAGATGACCCAAAGCTTGGTCAAAGAGGTAGGTTTTAAGGAGCATCTTAAAGGAATGAGAGGTAGTGAGGCAGAGAGGTTTAGGGAGGGAATTCCAGAGCTTAGGGCCTAGGCAGCTGAAGGCACGGCCACCAATGGTGGAGCAATTAAAATTGGGGATGCTCAAGAGGTCAGAATTAAAGGAGCGCAGATATCTCGGGCGGGGGGGGGGGGGGGGTGCGGGGCTGAAGGAGATTACAGAGATAGGGAGGGGTGAGGCCATGGAGGGATTTGAAAACAAGGATGAGAATTTTAAAATCAAGGCATTGCTTAACTGGGAGCCAATGTAGGTCAGCGAGCACAGGAGTGATGGGTGAACGGGATTTGGTGCGAGTTAGGACACGGGCAGGTGAGTTTTGGATAACCTCAAGTTTACGGAGGGTAGAACATGGGAAGCCAGCCAGGAGTGCATTGAAATAGTCACGTCTAGAGATAGCAATGGAATGGATGAGGGTTTCAGCAGCAGATGAGCTGAGGCAGGGGCGGTGTCGGGCGATGTTCCAGAGGTGGAAATAGGCGTTCTTAGTGATGGCGCGGATATGTGGTCGGAAGCTCATTTCGAGGTTAAATATGACACCAAGGTTGTGAACAGTCTGGTTCAGCCTCAGACAGTTGCCAGGGAGAGGGATGGAGTTTGTGGGTAGGGAACGGAGTTTGTGGCGGGGACTAAAGACAATGGCTTCGGTCTTCCCAATATTTAGTTGGAGGAAATTTCTGCTCATCCAGTATTGGATGTCGGACAAGCAGTCTGACAATTTAGAGACAGTGGAGGGGTCAAGAGAGGTGGTGGTGAGGTAGAGCTGGGTGTCGTCAGCATACATGGGGAAACTGACTCTGTGTTTTCTGATGATGTCGGCAAGGGACAGAATGTAGATGAGAAATAGGAGGGGGGCCCAATGATAGATCCTTGGGGGACACCAGAGGTAACAGTGCGGGAGCGGGAAGAGAAGCCATTGCAGGTAATTCTCTGGCTACGATTATAGATAAGAATGGAACCAGGCGAGTGTAGTCCCACCCAACTGGACGACAGTGGAGTGGCGTTGGAGCAGGATGGTGTGGGCAACCGTGTCAAAGGCTGCAGACAGGTCGAGAAGGACGAGGAGGGATAGTTTACCTTTGTCACAGTCACATAGGACGTCATTTGTGAATTTGATAAGAGCCATTTCGGTACTGTTGCAGGGGTGGAAACCTGATTGTAGGGATTCAAACATGGAGTTTTGGGAAAGATGGGCATGGATTTGGGAGTCGAAACACATTCAAGGACTTTGGAGAGGAAAGGGAGGTTGGAGATGGTGTAGTAGTTTGCAAGGACGGAGGGAGTCAAGGGTTGTTTTTTTGAGAGGGGTGATGATGGCAGATTTGAAGGAGAGGAGACCGTACCTGAGGAGAGAGAACCGTTAACAATATCGGCTAACATGGGAGCCAGGAAGGGAAGGTGGTCAGCAGTTTTGTGGGAATAGGGTCGAGGGTGCTGGAAGTGGGTCTCATGGACAAGATGAGCTCGGAGAGGCCATAAGGGAAGGTCGGAGAGAAACTGGACAAAAGATGCGAGTTCAGGGCTAGGGCAGGGGGAACCTTAGATGGTTTGGCCCAGTGGGCTGGGGAAGGGAGGGAAGTGGCAGAGGCAGCTGCTCGGATGGTCTCAAGCTTAGTGACAAAGATATCCATGAGCTCCTCGCACTTGTTGTTGAAGTTGAGGGTGGAGGAGACAGGGGAGAGGGGTTTAAGAAGATGGTTTGCAGTTGAGAAAAGAAGCCGGGGGTTATCTTTGCATTCCAGACTGATTCTGGAATAGTGAGCAGTTTTGGCAGATGAGAGCAGGAGCCAATAGTGCTTTATGTGGTCCAGCCAGATCTGGCAGTGAATGGCTAAACCAGTTGTCCGCCATATCCATCCAAGTCTGTGACTTAAGGGAGCGGAGATGAGGGCTGTACCAGGGTGTGAGAGAGGGTAATGGTTTTAATGGGGACTAGGGCATCAAAGGTGGAGGTGAGGGTGTGGTTGAGCAGATCGGTAGCTGCAGAAAGGTCGTGGTGAATGGAGGGCCAAAGGCTAGACATTGGGATAGTTCTCGGTGCTGTGGGATTCAGGGATAGCCCTTGGTGCCCTGGCTATTGAAACCAGTTAAGAACTCTCACACCGATGCTGAAAGAAAAAGATGGAGGTCCTACTGCATAGGCTGAGACCATATCGAAGATCATCTGCATAACTTTGGCGTTAGAAGAGGGGAACCACGTAACTTACCTGCAGAGGAGGAGGTGGAAGAGGAGATAGGAGAAGTGATGCTGGCTGAACCAGGGACAGGCAGAAAGTCGGATCAAGGACTGATTGATCAGACTTTTCGTAAGAAAGATTCTGGCATTTTTATAGCACTTTTCACATCATCAGGACATCCTAAAGCACTTTATTACAAATAGAATACTTTTCTTTTGAAGTGCAGTCATTGGCCCAGAAATTTGACTCGGAGGCTTGCCGCGGGGGTAAGGATCTTGCGCGATATCACACTCCGCGCCGGCCATTGTGTTTCGGGCCCACAGGAACTTCGGGTCCTGGGCCTCTCCCTGGTGCTGGCGCGCAGTGTGTGCGTGTCCCAGAGGCGCAGTTAGTGCGATGCGACCTCTGGGATCACGTGGGCCATGGAGAGCCAATGGCAGCAGACTATCTTTCATTCATAGATTTGACATGAGACCTGTCAAATCTATGAATACAAATTGCCCCCAAAAGAACAGCTAAACCTCAAATAATTTTTTTTTAAAAACCATCACATTAATAAAATAACTATAGTTAAATAAATTAACCACTTTAAACAAAAATTAAAATTTTTGAAAAAATTTAAATTCTTTTTAAAAGTTATAAAAATAAACTTACCTTTCTTTAAAGTCTCTAAAAAAGATAAACCTGTTGAAAAAAACTTAAAATTATACTTAATTAACTACTTACCTTGTTAAAAGGGGGTCTTACGCCTCCTTTTTTCATGTGTAAATTCTTCCATACTTACCCTCGCGTTGAAACTTGAAAAAAACCCTAAGTGTGCTGCGTGCGCACAGCCTGTAGTGCGCACGTGGTTCACCTAGGAACCGCCCCCTTCGCCATACCGGAAGTGCCGGTTTCCTGCGCATGCGCAGTGCATGCAGGAAACCGGCACTTCGGGATCTAATACGGGTGAGTACACAGTGCGTACTCTCCCGTATTAGGCCGAATTTTTGGGCCATTATTGTTATGTTGGCAAACTTGGTAGTTTGTTTCCCTACTCCACATGTGTGCTGTGGGTGTTTACTTCCTAACCTTTCGCTCCTTCTATGTGGCACCTCAGTACAGAAGCAAGTGTGGGGTCACACTGCTAAGTGATATCTGGATTTGGTCTCTGGGTGTAAGTGTTCCCTGGATTTGGTCTCTCAATGTAAGTGGTCCCTGGATATAGTATCTCAGTTTAAGTGTTCCCTGGATTTGGTCTCTGGGTGTCAGTAGTCCCTGGATTTGGTCTCTCGGTGTCAATGTTCCCTGTATTTTGTCTGTCAGTGTTCCCTGGATTTGGTCTCTCAGTGTAAGTGGTCCCTGGATATGGTCTCTCAGTTTAAGTGGTCCCTGGATTTGGTCTCTGGGTGTCAGTAGTCCCTGGATTTGGTCTCTCGGTGTCAATGTTCCCTGTATTTTGTCTGTCAGTGTTCCCTGGATTTGGTCTCTCAGTATAAGTGGTCCCTGGATATGGTCTCTCAGTTTAAGTGTTCCCTGGATTTGATCTCTGGGTGATAGTGTTCCTTGGATTTGGTCTCTCGGTGTCAGTGTCCCTGGATTTGGTCTCTGGGTGTCAGTGTTTCCTGGATTTGGTCTCTGGGTGTCAGTGTTCCCTGGATTTGGTCTCTGGGTGCCAGTGGTCCCTGGATTTGGTCTCTGGGTGTCGGCATTCCCTGGATTTGGTCTCTGGGTGTCATTGGTCCCTGGATTTGGTCTCTGGGTGTCAGTGTTCCCTGGATTTGGTCTCTGGGTGTCGTTGGTCCCTGGATTTGGTCTCTGGGTGTCAGTGGTCCCTGGATTTGGTCTCTGGGTGCCAGTGGTCCCTGGATTTGGTCTCTGGGTGTCGGCATTCCCTGGATTTGGTCTCTGGGTGTCAGTGGTCCCTGGATTTGGTCTCTGGGTGTCAGTGTTCCCTGGATTTGGTCTCTGGGTGCCAGTGGTCCCTGGATTTGGTCTCTGGGTGTCGTTGGTCCCTGGATTTGGTCTCTGGCTGTCAGTGGTCCCTGAATTTGGTCTCTGGGTGTCAGTGTCCCTGGATTTGGTCTCTGGGTGTCAGTGGTCCCTGGATTTGGTCTCTGGGTGTCAGTGGTCCCTGGATTTGGTCTCTGGGTGTCAGTTTCCCTGGATTTGGTCTCTGGGTGTCAGTGTTCCCTGGATTTGGTCTCTGGGTGTCAGTGTTCCCTGGATTTGGCCTCAGAGACGAAGCTCGCTGTCACCGCCTCTGCCACCCAGTCCCTTCACTCACCAACTTTTCATCTTTTTCTCAGCTCCTTTTTTCAGCCTGTTTGCTGCTTTTAATGCCAGGCGAAGCGGGATCACTCCATGATCGGCTTCTCCCTTCGGCGGTTCCACCTCTGAATGTCCAAGCGCGCTCACTGAGGACGGGAAAAGGGAGGCTGTGATTGGAGGAGAGCGAGCAGGTGTGGGGGGGGGGCGGGTGTGGCGAGGCTGTGATTGGAGGTGAGCGAGCAGGCGCGGGGTGGGGGTGGGGTGTGTGTTTGCGAGGCTGTGATTGGACAAAAGCGACGAAGGGTGGGTGTGGCGAGGCTGTGATTGGAGGAGAGCGACCAGGCGCGGGGAGGGGGGGGTGAGGCGAGGCTGTGATTGGAGGAGAGTGAACAGGAGGGGGGGGGGTGGCGAGGCTGTGATTGGAAGGGCAAAGCGGTCAAAGCCAACGGTAAAATCACGACGCGCCGGAGAGAGCGGGAAAAAGGAGAAGCTGTGATTGGAGGAGAGCGGGAAAAAGGAGAAGCTGTGATTGGAGGAGAGCGGGCGGCGCGGGGTGGGGGGGGGGTGTATTTGCGAGGCTGTGATTAGAGGAAAGCGACGAAGGGGGTGTGTGGCGAGGCTGTGATTGGAGGAGAGCGAACAGGAGCGGGGTGGCGAGGCTGTGATTGGAGGGGCAAAGCGGTCAAAGCCAACGGTAAAATCGCGATGCACCGGTGAAAGCGGGAAAAAGGAGAAGCTGTGATTGGAGGAGAGCGGGCGGCCCGAGTTTGGGGCCTGTCGGGTTAATCTGACCTGAGGACCCCCGGGCGGTGGGTTCACACTCTGCCCGTTCCGGGAACTGGAGCCGGCCAGTGCTCCCGGGTGAGTGTGTCTGTCAACAGTGAGCGGGAGGCGGGGAGATTTTTGGTCGGGGTGAGTCACTCTCCGCCCCACAAACCCAGCTTTCCCCGGGGGCAATTCCCCCCCCTCCTGTCCCGGGCTCTCTCCCGCTCTCTCCCCCCCCCCCCC